>CAMOHE010053392.1:0-77499 GCA_946598075.1 Artocarpus hirsutus | reverse complement strand
CTCATCAACCAATGGCAATCCCTTTGTGAATGAAGGGATGTCCGCACATTCTTCATCAACTTCTTCACCATCAATAACTATTCTTGGCTTTGTCGAGACGACTAGAGACAACTCCATGTCTTGGGGATCAATAGTGTAAAAAACTTGGATTGCTTGTGATGCCATAATGAATGGATCATTCTTGTATCCCAATCTTCTAAAGTCAACCACCGTGATGCCGTCATAGTCGTTCTTAACATAGTTATTGTCACTTAAAAAGTTCTATGCGTAATCCCCCATAATCAAGTTCCCAAATATCTTCAATGAAACCAAAGTAGTTCATGGTCCCATATACCGGATTCTTGTCCTTGGCGGAGGCAATATGCATAGCCTTTGCATTGAGAGTGACACCGCTATTTTGCACCAGATGCTTCTCATCCCTTTCGTGAGTGTAGAAAGTGTAACCATTTATGGAATATGACGTGTACCTTGTAACTACCGATGACGGAACTCTAGCTAGGTTCTTCAACTCCTGTGACATGCCTTCATCTTGTGATGTAGACCATTTGCCATAGATCTATACTCTAATCCACAACTGAAAGGTCCGGTTGTGTTCATCTTGCAACCACTTCTCATTTCTTGCTTTTTTTGGGAATGTTTTTTTTAATTTGTTCATATGCACCTCAATGAAAGTCTCCACTTCATTAGTATTGTGCAAGACATAAAGACAAGCTTGCTCCCACTCCTCTTGACTTATTAAAGAAGGATTGCCCATAGATAGTCCCCTAGCGTCAATGTTTGTAGTCTTTGGCACCCCAATTGTGTCCGCATTAGATAGGTACTCGGAGCAAAATTCAACTGATTCCTCAGCTATGTAACTTTCTACAATACATCCCTCCGGCCTATTTTGATTCTTCACATAGCCCTTCAAAACCTTCATATATCTTTCAACTGGGTACATCCATCTAAAATACACTGGTCCGCATAACTTAACTTCACGTACTAAGTGCATCGTTAAATGAATCATGATGTCAAAAAATGCTGGTGGGAAATACTTTTCAAGCAAAGATAAGGTTTGCACCAACTCCGATTGTAGTGAATCTAGCACAAGTGGATCAATGACTTTCGTGCATATTAAATTTAAGAATGAGCACAACTTAGAAATTGCAAATCTTACATCCTTTGTTAGAACTCCCCGCAAAGCAAGTGGTAGTAATTGCTGCATCAACACATGACAATCATGTGTTTTCATGCTAATAAGTTTCAAATCCTTCACCGACACCAAGTTTTTGAAGTTTGAAGAATACCCGTCCAGCACTTTGAATGAAGCAAGCATTCACAGAGCTTTCTCTTTTCCACTCTGGATAACATGTGCTTTGCCGGAGGTAATTATGTCTGGTTCCCTCTTCTCTTGGGAAATAAATTAGGCCTAATCTCCATTTCCATGAGATCCAACCGAGCTTTTTCACCATCCTTAGTCTTGCCTAGAATGTCAAGCAATGTGCCGACTACGGATTCACAAACATTCTTCTCAATATGCATAACATCCAAGCAATGACGAACATAACGTGCCTTCCAATAGGGAAGTTCAAAGAAGATTGATCTTTTTTTCCATTGTCCATCATTTTGCATCTCCTCCTTACCTCACTTTCTCTTACCGAATACGACTCTTATATCTTGTACCATTTCAAATATTTGTTCACCCGTCAAAGGGCGCGGAGGGTCTCTTTCTTCGCTATTGCCATCAAAGGCTTTTTTTTGTTTGCGGTAGCGATGATCTCTTGGCAACCATCTTCTATGACCAAGAAAAATAGTTTTCTTTCCATTTTTCGACCGTTTGTGAGACGTTTCTGTCATACAAATAGGACAACCAATAGAACTCTTCACCGAATAATCAGATAAATTGCCATATGCGAGGAAGTCGTTAATAGTCCATATCAACATCGCCTAGAGTGTGAATATCTCTTTTTGGTAAGCATCTCTAACTTCAACTCCCTTTTCCCACAATATTTTTAGATCATCAATTAACGGCCCCAAGTATACGTCAATGTCATTGCCTGGTTGGTGAGGACCCAAAATCAATAAAAACAACATTAAAAACTTCCGCTTCATGCACATCTTCGGAGGGAGATTATTGTTAACAAGTATTACGGGCCAAGTGCTATGCCTACTACTCTTGTTACCATGTGGGTTCATTCCATCAGTCGACAAAGGAAATGTATGTTTCTTGGATCCGCACTAAAGTTTAGATGATCGGCTTCAAAAGTCTTCCATTGTGGTGAATCCACCGGATGTCTAAGCATACCATCATCCACCCGTTTGTCATGATGCCATGTCAAATTCATGGCATATTCTGGGTTTTTGAATAAACACCTCAAACGTGGTACCGGTGGAATGTACCATAACACTTTCTTTGGCACTCTATTATTGCCGTCTTTTGGCTCCTTTCCTTTCTTCCACCTTGCTTGTTGACAAACTGGACAATAATTCTCATCCTCATACTCATGCCTATAGAGAACACAATCATGTTCACATGCATGAATTTTCTCATAATCCATTCCCAAAGTGCTCAAAGTCTTCTTAGCCTCATACATACTAGTTGGTAATTTATTACCCTCTGGTAGAAGCCTTCGTAAAAATTCCAACATCTTTGTGAAACTAGAATTCGACCAGCCACCCAATGCTTTCAAATTCCATAATCCAACTAAAGCAGACAATTTAGTGAAATTGATACACCCCTCATACACTGGTGTCTCTACATCATTCATCGTTGTCTCAAATAAATCCGGACGGTGCACAAAGTGTTCTTCTAAATCATTGACCATGTCAACCATATTGTCTTCATCCTCCATATTATCCTCCACAATAGATTGCTTTTCTTTATTTAGTAAAGTTGGATTAAAATTAGACTCGTCATGAAAATGCCACGTTTGATAACTACTTATGATTCCATTTCGAAATAAATGTCCTCTAACAATTGTAATTGGATGCAATCTATGGTTTTCACATTGGACACAAGGACATCAAATTTTATCTCCATTTGCATGACTTTTGACAAAATCCAAGAACTCTTCCACACCATTCACATACTCTTTAGACAATCGAAAATCCCACATCCATTTCCTATACATTTTGCAATTCCTAAATCAAAATAATAAATAGCAAATATTCAATTAAAATTAATTTCACAATTTATATATATACCTACGCCTACATATATTAATTAATCATAAAAAAACATCACCCATCGTAAAAACAAGTTACACATGCTAATTATAAAACGAAGAAATCATACCCATGATCCACAATACAAACTTCACGGAATAAACAATAAAATCAACAACTATTTATCAATTTCGTATTAATTATACATCACAATCAACAACTATTTCTTACTTTCTATAAAAAAACTTACAATTTGGGCTGAGATTAAGGAGTGTGGAGGTAGAGAGACACGGCGGCGGCTGATTCGGAAGGGTCTGTGTTTGTATTTGTAAAGTGTGTTTCTAAAATGTGTCTGAATGCCGAGGTTGGAAAGGGATTTTAAGTAAGCTACCACGACGGTTTTCTGAAAAAACCGTCGTGGTATAAATCGTCTTGGTATCTTTGAGATACCACGACGGTTTTCTCAATAAACTGTCATGGTATCTTCATATACCACAACGGTTTTCTCCAAAAACCGTCGTGGTATCTTTGAGATACCACAATGGTTTTCCTGAGAAATCGTCGTGGTATCTCCCGTATTCCATGACGGTTTTTTTAGAAAACCATCATGGTATCTTCACTCTATTCCACGACGGTCTTCGTTTTCACGGGCGTAACTTGCCACACATTTTTGACCTTACCACTAGGTTTTTAGGAAACGGTCGTGAAATAAAGGTCGTGTAATCAATAATTTCTTGTAGTGTATAAGACCATATATACAATAATCATGAAAATTAAAAAAATAAACAGATTTTTATTGATCAACTTAAGGAAAAAAAATATTTTGATATTCAAAAAGATCAATTTGAAAAAAAATCACTTAATTTGTAACCCGTGATTTTCATAATATTAAAAAAGTATCTCGATGTTTTTAAAAATGTTATTTTGATATCCTTAAGGCAATTTTGTTCGATACATAGAATGCCTAAGACACTATTCTTAACAATTTTAAAATTTATTTTGAAAATATTTGAAAACATTTATAATTTAGGGGGGAAAAACTCAAAGCCAATAGTCAAACTTCTAAATTATTAGTTTTTGTGAATTAATAAGAATGATAGTTTGGACATTTTATATCTTAAAGAAGGGCCTCGAGGAACTTGAGTTCTTAAAGACATTAAGCTGTCTTTTTATGCAAGAGAAACACGGCAAATCAAAGAAAGGTGCCAAACTAAAGTATGTAGATCTCATAGGTCAATATATGTTGTTTTTGATAGTAGCATGGTCATGCTTTCATTTAACTAGTGTGTATGTATGTATATGTGTGTGTGTCTATATATATATATATATATCTATGTATATATATATATATGTATGTATATTGGAATCGCTTGCTAATACAATTTGGGTTTAAAAATTCTCAATGCGATCAGTGTGCATATTGTTTATTTAAATTAAGTCACGTCAATTTATACACAAAATATATAAATATTTTTTAAACAAATAAACGAATAAGATTTGGTCATAACATATTGACGAGTATTGTTAAGGAAAGCCTAAATTTATTGACCATATAAAACTTTAGCCTACTTTTTGGAAAGCAAATAAGGGTGTTTGGCAGCATTAGTTAGAACCATGATAGAATGTTTAGGAAGTATGATTAAAGTTATGGTTGTAGTTCAAAATAGTGTAGCATATGAGAGCTTTACATTATAATAACATTTTATTTTTTTAATAATATGTTAAAACTTTACACTATTTGATAGCCACAATCGTAGTTCTTATCAATGCTGCCAAACACCCTCGTATAAAGCTCTCACATCCTATAAGGAAAAAAAATTACTATATTGTAAAATTTTCAAAGCTACAATATTTGAAACCACAACTATAGTTCTATCAACACTTTTTAAACACCTTATAAAAGAGTATGTTTCGATAGCTAAGCTGGCAATGACTCCTCCTTTCCTTTATATGGTCCCAAATTTGTTTTACTACACGTTTCAAACATGCATTTATTATAGAAAGGTGACGTTTGGAAGAGAAAAAAAAAATGAACAAGAGGTAGTGATTGGTCATGAGAATACGTCCAGAAGTTAGTTTTGAAAACCAAACCAAAATGCAAGGGTTTTTAAATGTGCGTTTTTCGTGGTTTTTAAATGTGCGTTTTTCGTGGTTATGCGACATTCTTTTTATGTTTTACTGTCGTAGACCAAGTCTTGGTAGGGCCAATTACATGATTGGTATCATATACATGCATCTCTCTCTCTCTTTCTCTCTCTCTCTCTCATGAGTTATGACTGTAAATCTAGTGTCTAAAAAGGCAAAAGATCGAGGAGAAACAAATCAATGCCAATAGGATAGCTGTTGTATGATGATAATGGTTGAAAATTATACTCAGCATAAAGTTAGATGAAAGCCCATTTTAAACACAAAAAAGGAAAAGGAAAAGAAATCGATAAGTTTCCAATGAAAACAAATTGAATCGACAATTTAATATTTACTTATGAAGTAAAATGAATTATGATAGATAACGAGGACACACCAGAGCTAAACTTTTTGTTTTAGATAAGTAATTTCGGTGTTAATTAGGCTCTACAAAGTTAGTTATTCTTTATCCGGTGAAAAGATCTCATAAATCCCCCATAAATTCAGCAATAAATGTTTTAGTTCAAGATATGAAGTATTAATGGATCACAAATGCTTAACTCATATATATTTATATATATAGAGCGTTTGTGGTCCTTACATCTAGACCGTCTAAACAATGCAATATTTTTTTGATAGAATAATAACAATGTGTTATGTTAAACATAACATCAAGCTTTGATCATCCAACATCGTTTTATATTTTACTCTAAAAGAGGATATACTAAATCCTTGATGTCGCAGCACCAAATTTTTAAAAAAAAAAAAAAAGTATAGAAAATTTGCAATAACTACTTTTTTTTTTTGGAAAAACATTACGATTCTGTTTGGGAACCATAATTAGGACTAAAAAATTCAATTCAAACACAAACTGGTGTTTAACAATGTTAAAAGAAAAAATTAGTTTGAACAATTAGTCCAAATTGAAATTCTCAATTCAAACTCATTTGTTACAAACAAAAAAAAAAAAAAAAAAAACCCTTCAATTTTTCACTCTTTTAACTCAAGTGAATAGTGTTTATTGTAACTAATGAGTTTAATGCACTACAAAAACTAAACATTTCGTGATTAAAAACCACATGGCTAAGAGTTTTAGTCATAAAAAAAAATTGAACTAAAGTTAGTGACTAAATACATTATAGTCACAATATCTTGGTGTGGCTAAAAGTTTTTTTGAAAATTATTGTGACTAAAAATCCAGTTTTTATAGTGATTGAGAATTTCAATTTGGACTAATCGTTTAAACTCTTTTTGTGACACCCGTTATTTTTCTAATGAGTATAATTATAAGTAAATTAATTATTAGTGTGCTAATTAAACATTTGTAAAATTTTGTTTCATCTAAAATCTATTTCATGTTATTTATTTCTACCTATTTTCAAATTTTTTAAAATTTTTTATACTTATTTAGTATATTTACCAAAATGACCTTAGAACTTCTAATTAATTACAAAAATGCTATTTTGCATCATTTGCTCTAAAAGTCTCCAATGGAGACTTGATCTCAGCTGCCTAACCTCCTCTTGTCTCCTCTTTCTTTTATTTTTCTTCTTCTTTTTTTGCCACAACAACTCACTCTCTTTCTCTCTCTTTTTCGCTTTTGTTTCCTCTCTTCTTTCTTTTCTTTGATTTCTCTAAGATCTAGGATCATCAACTCAGCTTCAAGATAATCAAGAGAAGAGTCAAAATTTATTTTCTTAGATCCTCCAAAATCACAAAGCAAAGATCAAGAATTTTCGCAAACAAAATCACTAATTTTTCTTTAAGCCTGAGGTAAGGTTTTCTAGGCTAAAATTTTGATTCAAAATTTGTGTTTTAGCATAAGATTTGTGAAAATTGTGTGTTTGATATTTGTAGGTAATTATACAACGTTTTTGAAGTTTGATTTACATAGATCTTTGTTTAAAATGAGATTTGAACTAGTTTTGAAGAGTTTTGATTTTTGGTTTAGATTTATATGTTAAGCATGAAAATTTTGAGAAAAATGATCTATATGTATTTAATGTGATATTCCATAGTTTTAATGCATTTTTCTATGTTCTGAAATTTGATAAAAAGAGTTGGATTGAGTTTTAAAATTTAAGACCTTCAAAAATGGAAAACTAGATTTCTAGAAATTGTTTTGTAGGCAGGCTGGACTTGCCAATTGGTAGGCTGGACCCGTCTACAGGTTTGACAGGCTAAAACCTATAGATTGATAGGCTGAACCCTATAGACTGGAAGGCCAAACTCTGCTAGACTTGTAGGCCGAACCTTACAGATCAGCAGGTTGGAAGAGAGGTATGAAAGTATAGTTTGATCAGCAAGCCAAAAGTAACTGATCTGTAGGCCGATCAGGTAGTCCAAACTCATCTGTTTGTCATCATTTCGTGTTACAAAATGTTCCAAGGATTTCATATTAATGATTATGGCATAATATTAAGAATAGATGGTAAATTGACATGATTATAGAGCAAGATTTAAGTTAAAGTATGATTGCTTTATGCGTCTTAGGATAACGACGTACTTGCAGCTTACATAGTGAACTTGGTTTCATGAGCTGGAAGTTATTAACAGTACATTTGCCAAGAGTTAGGGAATTTATGACTCATCTTTTGTGAGGTTTTATAGAATTAAAATTGGTTCTTTACATTGTAATATATATATATATATATATATGTTGAACTATTATAATATGAATATCACTTATTAGACAATAACATGAACTCATCGTGCAATATACAGCGAGGAATAAATTGATTTGACATGTATTAAAAAAATTGAGAAGCATGGTTAGGAAATATACTTTATGTATAATAGTGGTGGTTATGAAAGGAATAGTAAGACGTGAAGACAGTAACGGTTACATCCTTGAGCATGAATAGCCTAAAAGGTAATGTGGGGAAAAGGTGATGACGCTCCCTTGGGTCGAAAGTCCCAAAACGAACTATACAGCAATCAATTTAGTGATGATCTAGGGCTTGATGTCCCCTCACCGGAGACTCTTGGAATGATTGTAGAGTGGTCAAGCAAGCCTATTTCGTTTCGTTGAGTTGAGTGATATGATACTCTATTGCACGATAGATACAGATGAGCATTATTAAATCCTGAACTAATATGTATATATATATATATATATGGAACTTGGTAAGAATAATCATAGGGTATCCACTAGAAATGAATATGATAATATTGATGAATAATGTCAAGAACTAACTGACCATGCAAGCATTAATGTGACATTGATAAAAACCTAAAGATGAGTAATAGTTTCCCTACTGAGTATGTTGTTGCTCATTCCCCTATATTTTTATCTTTTTAGGACTCACAAAGTGTGACATAGTAATGACAAATATAGTTGAGAAAGCTATGTATCTATATTCAGTTGGAATCTCTTCTTTTACTGAGAACGTTCTCTTTAATAATGTAAGCATCATATATTACTTTTTATGACTGTATTAAGATATGTTGAGGGTTAAATAATGATGATGATAGCTTTATATTATTAATTTGTAGGTATTACATTACACTATGGTCGAGAACTAACTAACCATGGCATTGAACCTTAAGCGAGATAAATGTTAATTTTTTGTTATGTTGAGATTTTGTAAAGTCAAAGAATTTATGAATTTCAATGTTAGAATATTTCTATTGCGTACATTGCTTTTAGGTGGTAACATTAGTCTTTACAAATAGATGTAATGTGAAAATGACTATTAGAAGTTTCCTTAAGTAAATCATAATACTTAAGGTACCTGCAATGATTTTGGACCTTTATGATGAAAGATTTAACTTTTAGATGTTTAGGTGTGAATCTCTTGGTTACTTGAGGTTTTGTTATATGAGGAATTAAAAATTGTATAAGTGGGATTGTGTAGGATTGTAGATGTCCTTAAGTAGTATTATCAGTAGTCTTTGTTCATTAATGTAGTCTATGTTGGAAGACAGAAAGTATATTGATTTCAAGGTTAGTCATATTCAAAACCCTTGGTAGTGTTAATGGTAATATGTATTAACAGATGGTAAGCATTAAGGATAAGATAGAACTATATGCATTGTTCAATAACGTTTTGATTAAAGTAAATTATTTGACTCATAAGAGGATTTTGTTGTTATAGAATAATTTAATATTCAGAAGGACCCCTGATGATTATCAAATCGGGCTTGTTGTTCATCTTGGTTAATTCTATTTTAAGTGGGCTTCGAATTAGGCTTATGACCTATACAATTTAGGCTTTAAATTTCATGTTAATTGTTTAACCCATTCCAAATGTTTTAAGGCCCAAAATAACCTAATCTATTTCAGCATAGAACATTTGGGCCTAGTCCAAATTCTGAATCAGTTTGATCCATTAAAAAAAACATTGTCTCTTACACATGGTCTCTATACATGTAACCTATAGTGATTCAAACATTGTCTACATATAGATTTACTATACGTAGGAGCTTATTTCTCTGAGTTAACTCTCTCTCCAAACTTGTCATTCTTCTCTAAATTGCAAATCCTCTTTTTTCTTTCTAGATCTTCTTCTTTGTCCCTATAAAAGAAGTAGGATTTCTAGGATTTTGCAATTTACTATCTAAATTTTTCTTTTCTATTTACTCTTCTTTCACTCATCATTGACCTAAAGTACCAACTCCTAAGAAAGTATTTTCCATCACTTTCCCAAAAGGTTCTCAAGAAGAAATATAAGACTAGGATCACTCGGTTGTGGATTCTAATGCGTTTTAGTATCCCTGGTGATGTGAGGATGTTGACAGAGGGGAAAACCCATCCGAGTGACTTCAGTCAAGATGTTAGTTTACCAAATATGGGTACCAGTCGTAGTACGATAAAGAGAAGAGCTCATGTCATCGTAGTCACTTGTAACAAATGTGGACGACAAATTTGTAACAGTAAATGTACTTGACCTAGGTTTGTGTCTATAAATAGAAAGGACAAAATAAATTTCTATAACGATGGACTTTCTAAGGAGAACTTGGATGATTTTCTTGCTTCTCCTCAAGATCATCCTAGTGGGTATGTTCAAGGTTCAATCTCTAAAGTCTGGCTTAAATTCCATGCAAAAAGACAATGTCTGAGAAATATGGTATTTCAAGATCTTGTTTGCCAAATCATAAAAAAACCAGATGGAGAATAATTCGTCACTCTATAAAGGTTGTTAAGTGTTTGTTTGTTTGAAAACGTTGCAGTTGGTGTTCAATATTCTATCTCTCTTTAGTAGAAACTGTTTTGTATTTAGGATATTTGCTTTTGTGTCCAAAATTATTGTGGTTATTAGATTAATACAATAAGTGTTAGTGTCTCATTTAATTTATGGTTGTCTTTAAAAAAATATATTTATATATATAATAAAATATAATATCCTACAGACACATCACATGCTGTACTTTAACATGTTTGAATTTTTGAAACTTATCCAGACGTTCCGTGACTAGTGTCTTAAATTTCAAAAGTCTTATAGTAGCCTGCCATTTGTATCAATTTTCTAGATTCAATTTACGATTGTCAAAAGGTCTATAGTCATGTCAAAGTATCTTTTGTTAAATTATTCTCAATTATCAAAAGTTATAGAGTTTGAGTATAAATTTTTCAAAAGTTGATCGGGCTTTCCATAATTGTCAATACCTTTTTCTTACTTCTTACCTGCACAATATTTTGTTTAGATCTTTGGATTACCTATCATCACCTACTCACCTATCTCATTAGTCCTTTTGCGTATCTATCATCTTTCAAATCTTATGTAAAACTCCAAGTCTAAATGGAGTAGACATAAAACAACTAGTCACACAAACTAAATATGTCTACCTCCCAGTCAAATAGGAAAATAAAAAATGTTTGTGTCTTTTGTGGTTCTAGCCTTGGAAAAGATAAAGTCTACCTAGAAGCCACAAGACACTTAGGGCAAGTCTTAGCATGTAGAAACATTAACTTGACCTATGGAGTGGTAGTTTAAGATTGATGGGAAATGTGGCAATAGTAGTTAAGTCTAGTGGTGCCAAAGTCATGGGGATTATCCCTCGTTTCCTAGCTCAAGAGAACCTTTATAGGAAAACTATACGTAGGAAGAAAAGAGTTTTGGATGTCCATGAGCATCTTAAAACCATGATCAATAATTCTGATACTTTTATAGGACTATCTATTGTTATAGGCACCCTTAAGGATATATTCGTGGTTGCTAGTAGGAATTTCCTAGGCATTCACTCCAAACCCTTAGGACTTTTGAATGTAAATGTTTTTTATGATGGTTTTTTAAAATTTTTAGATTATACTGTGGAAGAAAACTTCATTGTAGAGTCGGAGAGACAAATCTTTGCTACCTCTTCAATAGCCAAGGAATTGCTGGATAAAATGCAAATCATCCATTTGGAATCCAACACTACAACGTCCAAGCTTGATTAGGAGAAAGGAAGCCAAAGGCGGCCATGGGATTTGAGTCTCCACATGTAATCTTTTGGTTTTACCCACAGCAATACATCCGTATTTCTTGTGTCCCGAATAATCGTTGTCATTCACATCCTATATTTCTTATGGCATGTTGTTGTTAAAACTTTTAGATTCATTGACCCTAATGTCAGGATGGCTTGTGATATGGAGTAATTAATACTCTCGAAATACATCCCATTTAAGATTTGATCTTTTGTTTATCGATGCTTTTACATTCTCTAAGCATACATGATTTGGATAGCTGATTATACGAAGTGCTTTGTGCTCTTGAAATGTATCCGCATCATGTTTGTAATGTATGATATTCTATTCATGTTTTGTAGAAGTACCAAAGTTATACTCCGTAGAAAAATATAAGTATATTATTTGTTAAATGTTTGTGTCATGAGAGTAGCCGTTTATTGAAGAATCTGTCGAGTTTGCTTAAAACTATGAGATTCCTTCTAATCTCTCTATGTATGGCTTTAATGTACGATTTAATAGAAGCACTTATGTTGTATATTTTGTGATTATGTTTTAACTTATGATTAGTTGGAATATGAAACTAATTATCTGTGACTTTTTCTTACTTAAAAAGAAAAAGGAACCCAAAGATAAATTAAATGAGAATTTCTTTGATAATCTCCTTAATAAAATTGTAAACCATAGTCTAGAGACAGTGAACGACTAGAAAAAAAATGGTATGATCAGCATGTGTACTTTTTTAATCAGATTCCTAAACTATAATACAGTGTTATAAATTCGAAACCCATTAGAAATACTATTGTTGAGGGATTTAATATTTAGACTAAGATTGATATTTCAAGTAAATGAATGGAGATATGGTAGTCCACATTTGGAGACAAATAACATTGAGGGAGTAGAGTCGAAAGCAAAATCATAATGGATTTGTGATTTTCATTAGTACTTTAGATTTGAAATTTTGAGTACGAAATTTCTTTAACCAAGATGAGTTGTGACACCTGTTATTTTTCTAACAGGTATAATTATAATTAAATTAATTATTAGTGTGCCAATTAAACATTTGTAAAATTTTGTTTCATCAAAAATCTATTTCACGTTATTTATTTCTACCTATTTTCAAATTTTCTAAAATATATCTATACCTATTTAGTATATTTACCAAAATAACCTTAGAACTTCTAATTAATTATAGAAATGCTTTGTGGCCTTATTTGCTCCAAAAGTCTCCGATGGAGACTTGATCTCACATGCCTAACCTCCTCTTGTCACCTCTTTCTTTTATTTTTCTTCTTCTTCTTTTTCTCTCACGATAAGTCACTCTTTCTCTTTTTCTCTTTCGTTTCCTTTCTTCTTTCTTCTCTTTGATTTCTCCAAGCTCAAGGATCATCAACTCTGCTTCAAGATAATCAAGAGAGGAATCCAAAGTTATTTTCTTAGATCTTCCAAAATCACAAAATAAAGATCAAGGACTTTCGCAAACAAAATCACTAATTTTCTTCAAGCTCGAGGTAAGGTTTTTGAAGATAAAACTTTGATTTAAATTTGTGTTTTAGCATAAGATTTGTGAAAAATGTGTGTTTGATGCTTGTGGGCAATTATACAATGTTTTTAAAATTTGATTTACATAGATCGTTGTTTAAAATGATATTTGAACTAGTTTTGAAAAGTTTTGATTTTTGGTTTAAATTTGTATGTTGAGCATGAAAACTTTGAAAAAAAGTGATCTATATGTATTTAACTATGATATTCCATTGTTTTTATGCATTTTTCTATGTCTTCAAAACCTTCGAAAATGGAAAACTAGATTTCTAGAAATTGTTTTGTATGCATGCCGGACTTGCCAATCAGCAGGCTAAAACCATCGGTAGGTTTGACAGGACAATCCTTCTAGATCGACAGGTCGAACCCTATAGACCAGAAGACCGAACTCTGCAAGACCGGTAGGTCGAACCTTACAAATCGACAAGCCAAAAGGGAGGTCTAAAATATGTGGCTTGATTGGCAGGCCAGAAGTAACTGATCGCCAGGTCGATCATGTAATGACCCGCCTTTTCGGGTAGTCACTTAACTTTCTTAAACATCCTTACTTAAACATTAATCTTACTTACTTAGTAAGAAAAATACTAGAAATTTTTTTCTTTAAACATCCTTTAAACCATTCTTAAAAACTATTACGACTTCTATCGTAATCTAAGTTAAGACCTCGCTCAACATTTGACTTTAAAACTATTTTAAATCGTCTCTCAAAACTTAATAAGAAACATTTACTAAAGCATAATTTAAAACTTAACTTTATAATTATACAAAGCATTTCGTAAAATATATATTAAAACTTTGAAAACACTACATTAAATATTGGAAAACTTTTTCTTTGAGTAGTGGAAGCAAACTATGGTGGTATTCATACCCAAATCCTTGCATATGTCCTCTACAACACCCAGCTCTTCTAACGGGTCCTACTGGTCACCCATAAATTAGCCACAGCATGAAAAAACTTTTAATGAGCTTTCACTCAGTAAGTTCAAACATATTCTCACAAATCATTTAAAACATGCTTTAAAAACTTTTCTCGTGGAAACCTTTTTCTTATAACATTTTTCATAAACATTTCTAAAAACATTTTTCATAAATGTTTTTCATAAACATTCTTGAATACGTTTTTCATAAAACATTTCTTAAACATTTTATATAAGCATTTTTCATAAAGTATTTCTGAAACATTTTTCATAACACGTCATTTATAAACATTTTCTTGTAAACATGAAAATTTTTTTCATAAACACTTAACATAAACATTCCTCATAATGTTTTTCATAGCATTTAAATATTTCATAACAAGGAAAATAAGCAAAACTAAAATGCATGTTTCCATTTATGCTCAATTATGTACTTTCAATTATGAGCGTCTTATGAACATTCTTTTCTTACTTTAACCTTCTACATTTGTTCATTAACTATCCTTATCTTACTTTTACTTTTCATCCGTTATTCCCAAACTTTCCTTATCTTACTTTAGTGTTCGTACCAACATCATTAATCATGAGATCATAAATATGATGCTTTCGTTGTAGAAGACTTGAGACCATCGAACATCGAGGTCATGTACCTCACATCTTGGAGGTCAAACCTTAACTTTACTTTCATTACCTCACAACAAAGAGACTAGTATGATACTTTCTTTTTATCTTTACGTTACCTTCTTATTAACTTTAGTGAGCATATCAAATGCAATTCCGTCATATGTAAACACACTTGCAAATCATAGCTTATACAGTAAAACCTATTACATAACAAATGCAACATAAAACGCAAACACGTTTTGCAAATCATAACCTATATTTTGAAACTTATTGCATAATAAATGCAACTTATTGGATAACAAATGCAACATAAAATGCAACCACATTTTGCAAATCATAACTTTTATTCTGAAACTTATTACATAACAAATGCAACTTATTGCATAACAAATGCATCATAAAACTTATAACTTAAACTATAAAACATTATGTATTATCAAAATGTGAAACATACTTTAATTACTTTGAAAATCATAACTTGAACTTTTAAAAACATAATGCATAACAATATGCAAATAGACTTTAAACATACAGTTGCAAATTCATTGCAAATCTTGCTTTGAATCTTTAAAACTTTTTGCATAATAAATGCAAACATACTTTAAAAGAAACTTGCATAATAATTGCAAACTCATTTATAAACGTATACATAAATATTTAAAAATCATTTACTTCATACTGTAATTGAAGTTTGAAACTTACCTAGACTATGCTCTAGCGTTCTCTATTCCGTTTCTTTTCCTCTCATTTGTTGGTCTCTGTGTCCTAATCAAACAATAGCCGACTCTTTAACTAACTTTCTTTCTATCAATCTACTCGATTGATAAAAAAAAATAAACATTAAACATTAAACATTCCTTCTTCTTTTTTCATAACATGGTATACTGTCGGTTTACCCTTTCCTTTTCTTAATTTTGTAACCTACCAGGTTACCTTTTCCTTTGTTTAATTATATAAACATTGTGTTACCATTCTTTATTTATTTGATCTTGTAACCGACTAGGTTACCTTTGTTCTTAAGCGTCCCTTAATTAAATTTCTCATCTCACTGGACGGTTTTGTCAATTAATGCATTACTATACATTTTTCATTTAAGAACGTTATGCTAAATTGGAGTGTCTGACTCCGTTTAGTCGTTCTCTCAAAAATGACAATTTTACCCTTAACCGGTTTTTTGTCAACTTCATAACTTTATAAAACTCATTGCTTAACTTACCGTTTCAGTACTAACATCTTATAGAAAAATTTCCACTAAGAGTGTTTTCCAATATCGAGCGTTTGGGGTTTGTTTTGCTCATTTTTTATAAAATGATCATTTTGCCCTTAATCTCTTTTTCTTTCATTTTTTCCTTGACTAAACTTTAATTTCTTTAAAACTTAGCATCTATGATACTTACTGCCTGCAACAGTGCAGGAAACCAATGTTTCCTAGTGAAAACCTAGTTTTTACGCAATTTACAGTTTTGGCCTGTAACACAATAATATTTACATTTTTGCCCTCAAAACCAAAAAAGACAACTTTACACCATAACGCTCAGTTTCTCGTAAGGAATAAAACTTACAAAAGCACTATAGTCAAATTCTAAACATTTCATTACGTTTTCATTTCTTGCAATTTTGTGCCCAAAATTTCATAGAATTAATAACTTCTAAATTGGGCAGAATTTTGAAAAACTATCCACAATGTCCTAACAGTTTCGACAAGTTCTACAACTTTTGTGCTGTAACATTTTTGAAATTTTAAGGTTTCGAGGGACTTTTTGGCTGATTTTCTAATCTGTCGAGAATAACTTTGCTTTACGCTTTACTCCCTTTTGAAATTTCACTAAAACTTACTTTCTTCTTTCCATCATCATCACCATCGATGGAAAGAATCATACCATATTGTCCATTTACATGCCATAGACCAAAATCATTTTATCAAACATATAATATGCATTAAAAAACTTAAACTTTTTCAAGCATGAAGTTTAGAATTTTACCAAAACTTCACCAAGCCTTTTGATCCTCCTTTGAAAAGCTCAAAACTTTATTTTGCCCTCTTCATAAAAACCATGGCAAAAGCACATCAAAACCCTTCCAAAAACTTAAAGAAAATCACCAAAACCCATAAGAAAAAGTTTAGGATTTTACCTCCATAAGTACCAAATCTTGAACCAAACCCTTTGAACTTGCTTTAAACATGATTTGAGCTTAGAATTCATCAAAATTTTTGAGAAAGAATTGCTTTGGGGGTGGCAAATTTGAAGGAAGAAAATGTAGCCCTTTTTTTTTTCTTTTTTCCTTTCTTTCTTTCTTTCTTTCTTCCTTCCTTTTCCTTTCTTTCTTTTTTTCTTTATCTTTCCTCTTGCACGTTGGAGACCAAATGGTCTCTTATACCATGCATGTATTTACTTTTTTTTTCTTTTTGTTTTCTTTTTTTTTTTAAATAAAAAGGTGATGAGTCACCTGGTAATCAATTAAGTTACTTTGGGTGGCCAAATGTGATTGGGCCACATTTCATGGTATGGTGGCCCAATCAAAATCCATTGAGTGTACACTAAACTTTTTACGCAATCCAAGCTTATACTGATAGAATTTCTCTATACTGCCTGTATTTTTTTTCATACAATTCATGAGCTCCTAAAACCTCCCATACTTATTTTCATCAATCACATAATATAATTCCAATATTATCTAACTTTGTACTGTCTAAATTTATACTGACAGTATTTTTCTTATACTGTTGATATATTTTCTATAATGTTACAGCATTCCTTATTCATCCATATTCTCCAAACAGTATTATTCCTATACTGCTTTAACTTAAATAGTCTAGTTTCTGTACTGCTTAACCTTAAACAGTCCAATTCCTACACTACGTTACTTTACAGTGTAATTTTTATACTGCATAACTCTATCAGTGTACTTTCTTACACTGATTATTTTAATATTGTATAATTTTTCATGTTATTATACAATGTTTTTCTCCTTAAACTGTATTTTGGTCTTAACATAATCTTTAAATTATTGTATTTTTAATGTAGTAAAAATACTCAGGTGTTACGATCTATTCTCCTTAAAAATTTTCATCCTCAAAAATTAGAACCTTCCGGGGTAGTTCATCTCCCTTATCACCCTTTTCTTTCTTAACCTACTTTCTTTCATCATTACTTTCTTACTAAAAACTAAGCCTCCATCTTGGAACTTCAACAATTTTTATCATGTTATTGGCATATTCCTTTAAATTGTACACTATACTTCTACTGCGCAACTCTGATTTAACAACATTTGAGCGCAGTTTCCATTTATTTAATGGTTTAGCATTCTACAAATGTATACTATTCTTGAAAATAGGGTTCATTTTTATTCTAATCGCATCATGACTATCATCAGATTAGGGTCATCCGACCATAAATCTATAATTTTTTAGTTCTAAAACTACATTTTTCTATAATTTTTCTCATAATGTATAAATCTTCAGCTTCCATCCTCTAACCTATGAGGTTTTCGTCGACAGACTTGGCATCATTGTCTTGACCATGATTCCTATCTGGGCAGTTACGAGCTCATTCGCATGTCTCAACTTAGCTATGAAATGCTTGTGCTAGAAAGAATCGCATAATTAGTCATCTTACATTTAGTTGCTCTTAGGCACACTCGCTCCATAGAGCATCGAAAATCACTTTCGAATCTCCATTATTCCATTATCTTGATCTGCTCTCCTTGTTCTACGTATAGTCAATACCGAATGACTTCTAACAGAGCAAGATTTGCTCAAACGGACAACACCATTGGGTGTAAGGACATCATAACATGTCACGAGCTCATCTTCTTATTTTTGAGCCGTTGGCCATCTATTGACCATCATTGACCACGTTTGGTCATTGTTGACTTGACACTGGTGATGGACGATAACTGTCATCAACTTACGGGGACATTATAGCATATAACATTACATCATCCCTAGACCTTTGCCATCTCGTTGCTCATCCGAAAGTGCCAACATCAAAGGCTATATACTCAGTATAAGCACGTAATCGTTAAATACTAACTTTTCTTCTTACTTAACTTAACTTACTTACTTGAGCTATGGTGTAGCGGACATATGACATGCGAGATGGGATGGTAGGATACCGCTTTGATACCACCTATGATGACCCGCCTTTTTGGGCAGTCAGTTAACTTTCTTAAACATCCTTACTTGAACATTAATCTTACTTACTTAGTAAGAAAAATACTGAAAAAATTTTTCTTTAAACATTCTTAAAAACTGTTGCGACTTCTGTCGCAATTTAAGTTAAGACCTCGCTTAATATTTAACTTTAAAATCATTTCAAATCGTTTCTCAAAACTTAATAAGAAACATTTACTAAAACATAGGTTAAAACTTAACTTTATAATTATATAAAGCATTTCGTAAAAATATATCTGAAAACTTTGAAAACACTACACTAAATAATGGAAAACCTTTTCTTGGAGTAGCGGAAGCAAACTATGGTGGTATCTATACCCAAATCCTCGCATCTGTCCTCTGCAGCACTCAGCTTTTCTAACGGGTCCTACTGGTCACCCATAATTACCTACAGTATGAAGAAACTTTTAATGAGCTTTCGCTTAGTAAGTTCAAACAAATTCTCACAAATCATTTAAAACATGCTTTAAAAACTTTTCTCGTGGAAAACTTTTTCTTATAACATTTTTCATAAACATTTTTAAAAATGTTTTTCATAAACATTCTTGAATATGTTTTTCATAAAACATTTCTTAAACGTTTTGCACAAGCGTTTTTCATAAAGTATTTCTAAAACATTTTTCATAACACATAATTTATAAACCTTTTCTTGTAAACATGAAAATGTTTTTCATAAACACTCAATATAAACATTCCTCGGAATGTTTTTCATAGCATTTAAATATTTCATAACAAGGAAAATAAGCAAAACTAAAATGCATGTTTCCATTTATGCTCAATTATGTACTTTCAATTATGAGCGTCTTATGAACATTTTTTTCTTACTTTAACCTTCTATCTTTGTTCATTAACTATCCTTATCTTACTTTAACTTTTCATCCTTTGTTCTTAACTTTCCTTATCTTACTTTAGTGTTCATACCAACATCATTAATCATGAGATCATAAATATGATGCTTTCGTTGTAGAAGACTTGAGACCATCGAACATCGAGGTCATGTACCTCACATCTTGGAGGTCAAACCTTAACTTTACTTTCATTACCTCATAACAAAGAGGCTGGTACGATACTTTTTTTTTATCTTTACGTTACCTTCTTATTAACTTTAGTGAGCATATCAAATGCAATTCCATCATATGCAAACATACTTACAAATCATAGCTTATACAGTAAAACCTATTGCATAACAAATGCAACATAAAACGCAAACACGTTTTGCAAATCATAACCTATACTCTGAAACTTATTACATAACAAATGCAACTTATTGCATAACAAATGCAACATAAAATGCAACCACATTTTGCAACTCATAACTTTTATTCTGAAACTTATTACATAACAAATGCAACTTATTGCATAATAAATGCATCATAAAACTTATAACTTAAACTATAAAACATTATGTATTATCAAAATCTGAAACATACTTTAATTACTTTGAAAATCATAACTTGAACTTTTAAAAACATAATGCATAACAATATGCAAATAGACTTTAAACATACAGTTGCAAATTCATCGTAAATCTTGCTTTGAATCTTTAAAACTTTTTGCATAATAAATGCAAACATACTTTAAAAGAAACTTGCATAATAATTGCAAACTCATTTATAAACCTATACATAAATATTTAAAAATCATTTACTTCATGTTGTACGTGAAGTTTGAAACCTACTCGGACTATACTCTAGCGTTCTCTATTCCGTTCCTTTTCCTTTCATCAGTCGGCCTCTTTGTCCTGATCAAACGACAACTGACTCCTTAACTAACTTTCTTTCTATCAATCTACTCAATTGATAAAAAAAAAACGAAAACATTAAACATTAAACATTCATTCCTCTTTTTTCGTAACATGGTATACTGTTGGTTTACCCTTTCCTTTCCTTAATTTTGTAACCCATCGGGTTACTTTTTCCTTTGCTTAATTGTATAGCCATCAAGTTACCATTCTTTATTTATTTGCTCTTGTAACCTACCATGTTACCTTTGTTTTTAAATGTCCCTTAATTAAATTTCCTATCCCATTGGACGGTTTCGTCAATTAACGCATTACGGAACATTTTTTTTTGTCTAAGAACGTTAAGCTAAATCGGAGTGTCCGACTCCATTTAGCCTTTCTCTCAAAAATGACGATTTTACCCTTAAAGGGTTTTTCGTCAACTTTGTAACTTTATAAAACTCATTGCTTAACTTACCGTTTCAGTACTTACACCTTACGAAAAAAATTTCGCTAAGGGGAATTTTCTAATATCGAGCGTTTTGGGTTCGTTTTGGTCATTTTTTATAAAATGATAATTTTGCCCTCAATCTCTTTTTCTTTCATTTATTCCTTGACTGAACTTTAATTTTTTTAAAACTTAGCATCTATAATACTTGCTGCCTACAGCAATGCAGGAAACCAATATTCCCTAGTGAAAACCCAGTTTTCACACAATTTAAGGTTTTGGCCTTTAACACAAAAATATTTACATTTTTTCCCTCGAAACCAAAAACGACAACTTTATATCAAAATGCTCAGTTTCTCACAAGGAGTAAAACTTACAAAAACGCTATGGTTAAATTCCAAAAATTTCATTGCGTTTTCATTTCTTAAAATTTTGTGCCCAAAATTTGATAAAATTAATAACTTTTAAACCGGGCAGAATTTTGAAAAACTGTCTGTAATGTCCTAACAGTTTCGACGAACTCTACAGCTTTTGTGTTGTAACTTTTTTAAAATTTCAACATTTAGAGGGACTTTTTGGCTGCTTTTCTAATCTGCTAAGAATAACTTTTCTTTGCGCTTTAGTCCCTTTTGAAATTTCACTAAAACCCTTACTTTCTTCTTTCCATCATCATCACCATCAACATATAACATAAAAAAAATCATGCCATATTGTCCATTTACATGCCATAGACCAAAATCATTTTTTCAAACATATAATATGCATTAAAAAACTTAAACTTTTTCAAGCATGAAGTTTAGAATTTTACCTAAACTTCACCAAGCCTTTTGATCCTCCTTTGAAATGCTCAAAACTTTGTTTTGCCCTCTTCATAAAAACCATGGCAAAACCTCATCTAAACCCTTCCAAAAGCTTAAAGAAAATCACCAAAACCCATAAGAAAAAGTTTTGGATTTTACCTCCATAAGTACCAAATCTTGAACCAAACCCTTTGAACTTGCTTTAAACATGATTTGAGCTTGGAATTCATCAAAATTTTTGAGAAAGAATTCCTTTAGGGGTGGCAAATTTGAAGGAAGAAAATGTAGCCCTTTTTTTATTTATTTATTTCTTCCTTCCTTCCTTCCTTTCCTTTCTTTCTTTCTTTCTTTTTCTTTCCTCTTGCACGTTGGAGACCAAATGGTCTCTTACACCATGCATGTATTAACTTTTTTTTTCTTTTTGTTTTCTTTTTTTTAAATAAAAAGGTGATGAGTCACCTGGTAATCAATTAGGTTACTCTATGTGGCCAAATGTGATTGGGCCACATTTCATGGTGTGGTGGCCTAATCAAAATCCATCGAGTGTCCACCAAACTTTTTACACAGTCCAAGTTCATACTGACAGTATTTTTCTTATACAGCTTGTATTCTTTTTCATACAATTCACGAGGTCCCATAACATCCCATACTTATTTTCATCCATCATATAATATAATTCCAATATTATCTAACTTTGCACTGTCTAAATTTATACTAATAATATTTTTCTTATACTGTCGGTATATTTTCTATACTATTACAGCATTCCTTATTCATCCATATTCTCCAAACAGTATTATTCTTATACTGCTTTAAATTAAACAGTCTAATTTCTATACTGCTTAACCTTCAATAGTCCAATTCCTACACTGTGTTACTTTTACAATGTTGTTTTATACTACATAACTCTATCAGTGTACTTTCTTACACTATATTAGTTTAATACTGTATAATTTTCTATGTTATTGTATAATATTTTTCTTCTTAAACTGCATTTTTGTCTTAAGATAATCCTTAAATTATTGCATTTTTAATGTTGTAAAAATGTTTAGGTGTTATAGATTAGGCACTCCAAACTAATCAGTTTTTCATCATTTTGTGTTACGAAATGTTCCAAGGATTTCATATTAGTGATTATGGCACTCTAATAAAAATAGATGGTAAATTGACATGATTATATTGTAGGATTTAAGTTAAAGTATGGTTATTTTATACGTCTTAAGAAAACGACGTACTTGTAGCTTACGTGGTGAACTTAGTTTCATGAGCTAGAAGTTAACAGTAGTACATCTACCAAGAGATTGGGAATCTATTACTCATCTTTTGTGAAGCTTTATGGAATTAAAATTAGTTTTTTACATTGCAATATATATATATATATATATATTGAACTGTTATTATATAAATATCACTTATGAGACAATAACATGAACTCGTCCTGTAATGTACAGCAAGGAATAAATTGATTTGACATATATTGAATAAATTGAGAAGGATCGTTAGAAAATATACTTTATACATAACAATAGTGGTTATGAGAGGAATGGTAAGACATAAAGAGGGCGGCAGTTACATCCTTGGGCACGTACACCCTAAAAGGTAAAATAGAAGAAAGGTGATAACGCTTTCTTGGGTCGAAAATCCAAGAATGTACTGTACAAGAATCGACTTGGTGAGGATCCGAGGCTTGATGTCTCCTCCCCGGACACTGTTGGAATGATTGTGGAGTGGTGAAACACACCCATTTAGGTTTGTTAAGTTGAGTGATATGATACTCTATTGCACGGTGGATAGAAATAAGCATTATTAAATCATAAACGAATATGTATATATATATATATATTGTATGTATAAAACTTGGTAAGAATAATCATAGGGGATCCACAAAAAATGAACATGATAATATTGATGAATAAAGTCAAGAACTAACTGACTATGCAGGCATTATTGCGGCATTGATAAAAACCTAAACATGAGTAATGGTTTCCCTACGAAGCATGTTGTTGTTCATTCCCGTATATTTCTATCTTTTCAGAACTCACAAAGTGTGATATAGCAATGACAAATATAGTTAAGGAAGTTATGTATTTGTATTCAGGTGGAATCTCTTCTTTTACTGAAAGCATTCTCCTTGATAACGTAAGCATTATAGATTACTTTCTGTTACTGTATTAAGATATATTAAGGGCTGAAATGATAATGATAATGATAATTTTATATTATTAATTTATAGGTATTACATTATACTATGGTTGTTGTTGTTTATATTAATTTTATTCTGATTTAAGAGTTTTCATTTAAATTCTAGGTAAATTTTTTTTTGAAGTTTTATTTTTATTTTCTAATCTTTATTTAATATATTAAAAACTATTAACCATCACTTATGAGCATTGCATATTTTTTCTTTTAACTTGACAAATACCAATTTGTGTTTGCACTGAATTTTTCGGTCCAAACTATGGTTCCCAAGCAAAGTTGCAAGGTTTCTTAAAGAAAAAAAGCATAGCTATTTTAAATCTTTCACACTTTTTTTTACTTTGGTGTCTCCACATTAAAGATATGGTTTTTCCTCTTCTAAAACAAAATATACGACAATATAGGATGATCAAAGTTTAATGTTATGTTTAATATAACGTATTTTTATTATCCTATCAACAAAAGTTATGTTGCTTAGACAGTCCAAAGGCAAAGACCGTAGTCACTGCTTATATATATGTATATATTGAATTGGAGATGAAGAATTCAAACTTTTCATTTTTAGGTGGAGTTGGATATGGTTTTACCACTAAACTTAACTCATATTTCGAGTCTACCTACTGTTAAAGTGCTTGTCGTATAATTGCTTGTTTTGAATTACATTACAAGAGTGTTTAACAACGTCATCCATATAATGTCATTTCAACTGCTACAGTGTAAGTAGTACAAAGTAAAAGTATGTCAAAATATAAATAGTATAAAGGTATCATATGTTATAATAAAATCGTTTTAAGTGTTAATTCTAACTACGATGTCAAACGCACTGTACATTTCATTCTTTTAAAAGAATATTTAAGTCACCCTCTTTTGTCTTCTTCTCCTTCTATAACATGTCATTTCACTTTCTTAAAAAATAAAAGCGAAACCATAAACCATACGTCACCCTTTAGGATTATAGGGAAAACAAGGAGATTATCCCAAACTCAGCTTTTTATTTGGATTTTCTTCACCAGAACGCATCGGAGTGCGTGCTCTAAGGTACCCAAGCTCGTGTTATCAAGCGAGAATAGTAGGACCAAGTAAATGGCTAATCTTTTTTTTTTTTTTCCTCCGGCTAGATAACCAAGTGAAAAAACCTCCTTTTTTTGGCTAATTAATAACCAACTGAGTGGCCTTATCTTTTTTGGCTACATAATCCGTTGGGTTAGAGATGTACAAATAAGAGTATGTTTCAAAGCAAATTTAATATTTAAGTAGAAAAATCACTCTTAATACAATGCTATTTTTTATGTTAAATTTGACTTTCCACCAAGTATAGAATATGTTAATTTGAGATTTAATTACTATTGGTTGCTTTATTTACATTTTTATTTAATTATTAATTGATTGAAAATTATTTTAAAATTTTTTTTCAAAACATAATGATTAATTTATGACAAAAAATAAATACTCACATTTGAAATAGCCTTTGTTGGTGCAAAAATAAAAATAACATATTAACTATGTAGTTAGTTTCATACTTTTGACGCTAAATATAACATCAGCCTTAGTAATTCCATTGGAGCCCGTTTAAACTAGTGTACTTTTTAGGTCAAATTTTTACCCTATGCAGCCTTGCTGCCACCATGTCCAAAGTCATGCAACGGACACACACACACACACACACATATATATATTGTGAGAGTCTGGGTTGAAAAAATTTGCTGACCAATTTTTCGTGTGTTCTTGGACAATCTAACTTCAAGCAGACAGCATATTTCATTATGTGTATATCTTTTTATAGTAATTTCATTATGTGGGTGTGGTGCAAAACAAAGAATACTCATATTATTATTTATAAAAAAAAAAAAAAAAAAAAAAGCTCTCATTACTCCCTAAATTATTTTGCATATGCTTTGTACGTGAATTTACGTTCCCCAGAAAAGGTAAAAAATTGGACAAATCTGATATCCTACGCACTGAAGCCACGGTCCATGCCAAAAGTACCAACGACAAACATAAAGATAAGGAGAAAAAAAATTATAAGTTAAGAACGTGATATAAGTGTGGACAAGGATTCATCCACAGCCAATTTGCACCGTGCAGTGAATTCGTAGAGGCACGCAGAGCACGTGTTCGAGCGGGCCACAGGCAAGGTACGCTCTCTTGCCACGAAATTAAAGCGCGGCTGCCGACAAACCCTGGCGCCACTTGGGACTGGCTATGACTCGGTGGCCCTACTTTGATTGCCGTTTTGACTAGAGCTTGTCGTTTATCGACGTGTGTGCCGACGCAGCCCAACTTTCGGCTTTTACCTTTTTGTTTTGTTTTTGTTTTTTTTTTTTTTTTGCCACGTGAATGACGGCCTCTTCTTACGGAGCGTCATTTTGCGGTCTGTTCTTTCCACACTGCCATAGGATAGGGCTCTTTACAAGGATCCCACAAAACAAATCTATGGCAGATACCGGCTGGTATCCGAGTATCCGTTGCTGATGTCCAACCAGTCACTGGTTGGTCACCACCAATACCGCCAGCACAACAACAAGTATCTGCCAAAAACTGCCATTTCCGGTGATAGTAAACGCAAAAAAAATAGAAAAAAAATCATAAAATTCAAAATTTTTAGAAAAACACAAAGACACAAAAACTTTAACCTCTAAGATCTAATCAAATCAGGAAAAAAAATAGTTCCAAAAATCAAAAGAAAGAAAACACAAAAAGATTCAGGCGGTGTTCCTGTATTGTTGGCAAGGTGACGACGGCGGCAACGGGAGAAGTTCAGTTGCGCTTCAAGACGACGATATGACTCAAGCTCATGAAGGAGCTTTAGTGGCGGTGCTAGATGTCCTTCTTACGCTGCTAAGGTGCGGCAAAGCTCGAAAACCCTCGCCATCTGAGCGTGTCGTCGACAGGAGAGATGCGACGCGGCGATCTGACCAGGCTCACAAAGGAGCTCCAAAGGCTGCCCTAGATCTCCTTCTCGTGATAGTTGAGGCGCGACAAAACTCAGAATCATCACCATCTGAGTATGTCATCGATGGGAGAGGCGCGATATGAAGAAGAGCAATGCACGGTGACTCGGTGGCTGAGTAGTGAAGGGAGAGAGACACAGAGAAAGAAGGAGTTGTGAGAGAAACAAAGGGAGAGGGAGAAGCAGAAGAGAGAGAGTGTGAAGAAAGGAAAAACCTAATCAAAGAAAGCCGGTAATGTATTTGAGGGTAATTATGTCTTTAAACTTAAAAAGTTTATGGTGTCACATGGCTTGAATGTTAAAAGTTTTTGATCCCCCCTTATAAGCAACTGAATATACGATAAATACTTAATATGATATAAAATTTGGGTTATTTCAGGCCTGGTTTGATATGGACCCACCTAACTCCACCCCAAAAGCTAGCTTGTGAGGGGAGGATTGCGAACCCATATATATAACACCCAAGACCTCTCTTGCTAACCGATGTGGGACTCATCATTCCCGACCCCTTTAGACTACACGTCCTCGTGCAAGGAACCTTTGTACATGCGCCCACCAACCAGTCAAGTTGAACAAGAGACATGCTCGATGGGTTGAATTCATTGAGACTTTTTCCTATGTTATTCGGTATAAACAAGGTAAGGAAAATGTGGTTGCGGATGCACTTTCACGCAGGTATGCCTTAATCTCTACTCTTGATGCTATGTTTCTTGGTTTTGAACACGTTAAGGAACTTTATCTTGATGATCATGACTTTGGGGAGATTTATAGAGCTTGTGAAAAATCTACAGAGGGTAACTTCTATAGGCATGAGGGCTTCTTGTTTTGAGAAAATAAAATGTATGTGCCTAATTGCTCATTGAGAGACTTGTTAGTTCGGGAATCCCATGGTGGAGGGTTAATGGGACACTTTGAAATCGTCAAAACTCTAGCTATTTTGCAGGAGCACTTTTATTGGCCACACATGAAACGGAATGTTGAGAGAATTGGGGGTAGATATGTCACTTGTAGGCAAGCTAAATCGAGGATTCAACCGAATGGTCTCTACATGCCCTTACCTATTCCTAGTTCACCTTGGTTTCATGTTTTAATGGACTTTGTTTTGGGTTTACCTAGGAGTAGGCATAGAAGGGATTCAATCTTTGTGGCTGTAGATCGCTTTTCTAAGATGACTCATTTTATCCCTTGTCATAAGACTGATGATGCTTCTCATGTTGCAGATTTGTTCTTTAGGGAGATTGTGCAGTTACATGGTATGCCTAGGACAATCGTTTCAGATCGGGATGCTAAGTTCTTGAGTTACTTTTGGAAGACATTATGGGGAAAACTAGGAACGAAACTTTTGTTTTCTACTACTTGTCATCCTCAAACTGATGGTCAAACAGAAGTAGTTAATAGGACTTTATCCACTTTGTTGAGGGCTGTCATTAGTAAGAATATTAAGACCTAGGAGGATTGTCTACCACATGTCGAGTTTGCTTATAATCATACAATTCATTCTGCTACTAAATTTTCACCGTTTGAAATTGTTTATGGTTTTAATCCTCTAACTCCTTTAGATTTAACACCTTTACTTATGTCTGAGCATGTGAACTTAGATGGTAAGAAGAAGGCAGAATTTGTGAAGCAACTCCATGAGAGGACACAGCTCAACATAGAGAGGAAAACTAAACAATATATCAAGCAAGCTAACAAGGGACGTCAGAAGATGGTTTTTGAGCCCGGTGATTGGGTGTGGTTATACATGAGGAAAGAACAATTTCCAACACAAAGACGTTCTAAGTTGCTACCTCGAGGAGATGGTCCTTTTCAAGTGCTAGAACGGATCAATGACAATGCCTACAAACTTGACTTACCAGGTGAGTACAGTGTTAACGCTACTTTCAATGCTTCTGACTTGAGTGCTTTTGATGCAGGTGTTGATTTGAGGACAAATCCTTCTCAAGAGGGGGGGAATGATGAGGACATCAAGGCTGCAAGGAATTTTTATGATCCGATTCAAGTTCCAGTTGGCCCAATGACTAGGGCTCGAGCTAAAAGATTCCAAGAAGAGCTGAATTACTTAGTCTAGAGAGTTCTACAACAAGAAGAGAGTGTGTTTACTACCGAAGGTAAACAAAGGCTGGTTTTGCTCATCAAAGTAGAGCCGGAAAGGAGGCAATCAGCCATATATGCGCATTGAGTGCCGTACACGTGCATTGCGCGTATTGAGTCCTTGCACAGCCAACTTGCTTATTCATTCCGTACACATACACATGTAGGAGTGGTGTGTCCAGCAAAGGATTCAAGATTCAAGATTTGAATTCTTTCTTCAAGATTTGAATTCTTTGTAATCTTAATTTAGTTTAGGTTTCAGTTTTAGAATTTGAAATTTAGAATCTTTGTTTAGGCTTTATTATAGGCGTGATTAGGAGGAAGGAATCTCGAGTTAAATAATTCCAACCTAGGGTTTTATTTAGGCGTTACTTTCATTAAGGGTAGATTAGGAATTTTACATTTAAACATAAACCCTATGTGAATTTTCGGTCATATAAGGCCATCTTTTAGATTATGCAATTCAGTTTTGATGATCATTCATATTGAAAGTTATTCTTCTTGAGTTCTTGAAGAAACTTATCCGACTTATCAAGGATTCCTTGTGGCGTTCAATTGACTTATCAAACGGACTTTCCATACCTGTTTGTGGCGTCTCTATCATACTAAGGTTCTTGCTTTGCTAAGCAACAGGTCGCGGTTCCACTCAACTTGAGAGGTCTTGGGGTTCGAAATTCCAGATTTGGTATCGGGTTTCGTCACATGGTTGGCGTTGTTCGTATCATGGTTGGTAGACAGATTCTACTTTTTTATCTTACATTCTAATTTTATTGTAAGAGAAATTAGAGAAGAAAAACAACACTTTTTTTAGGACAAAAAAAGAGCACTTTTAAGGAATCAAATAAAAATTTATAGCATAATATTTTTTAAAAAATAATAAATAGCATTGTTTTAACATATCCAATTGTTCACACTTTCAAATGACCTAAAATATCCTCAAACTTACAATTAAAAAAAAAGCCCCAAATTGGAACACCTTACCTTTCTTCCCTTTCTTTCCCTCTTCAACGATTACAAACTTTCCCCTCTCTTTTCCCTCTCTCTCTCTCACTATCGCAACACAGCATTGTATGATTTCCACAATGATGAAAAGATCTAAGGACAGCACCAACGACGAGTTGCAGATTTCTCATCTAGAAAGAAGCCATGTCCTTAGTTGCTCCTAGTTGCAAGTTCATCAGAGGAAGACATCTCCATCACAAGCACGAGTTTGCTAGTGCCCTTTTCCTCTCGACATTCCCACAATCTAAGCTGTGAAAAATTTAGCTGGTGAAGACTACGCAGCTAATCTGAGAGAAAGATCTGTGAACAGAGATCTATTCGCTACCGTCATCGTTACTTTTGGCCATACGACGATGTTGTCTTCTCCGGTGATGGCGAATCCAACGGCATTCAAGGGTAGTTTAGGCAGTTGGAGGAAAAAAAATTTAAGAATGCTACTTTTTTTTCATTTCTAAGATATATGCTATTTTTTCTTCGTAAGTTTAAGAGAGATACTATGTGTTGCAATTCCTTGATAAGCTATTCATAGGATGTTTGGAGTTTTAGTTTTAACCTATTAGTTTCAATCATAAACAATATAAAACTCTTAGTAGCTACTGTAAAAAAATGAAAAAATTACTGTAGTGTAAAGCTGTCATATGCTATAGTTTTTAAACTTTAAACGTTAGTTATAACGAAAGTTTCAAACACCTTATCAATAGCTCTAATGTATCACATTATTTTCTTTATGTGGTGCATCTATACAACAAAGTCGATTTGATCTTACTTAGGGCCTTATTTCGAAGGATGCCTATTTAAAAATATATACTTTTATGTAATATTGAGCGTTAAAATTAAATGAAAAGTAATTTTTATATCATTCAAAAGTAACAAAGCAGTTTATCATATCTAATAATGGAAAACAAATAGTAGCCAAAAAAAAATTACAATATAGTCAAAATAATAATTTTACCATATAAAAAAATTAATAATAATAATAATAATAAAAGTGTATCATTCAAATTATCATTATCTTTATTCTTTTTTCAATTTCTTCTTTATTTGTTTCTAATTGATCTTTTTCATCAACCACTATTTTGTCACATGTTCAATCATTCTTATTCTTTGTGATTTCTTCTATTACTACTTCGTCAACCCCTAAATCATTTTTTTCCCTTTAATTTCTTCTTCACTTGAGTTCACTAAATCTGCTTAGTACTCATGAGAAATTTTTCTAAAGCTCCTTTTTGAGATTGTGTCAAACTTTCAATTGTCCTCTTTTTCTTGAGTTCGTCACACTAGATGCAAATATTCTGTTAGACATATTTATCCATAAGTCTTAATTTATGTATATATGAAAACTGAATTAACATAATACGCAATAATAATAAAAAGGGTAAATTGCTCTAGAGCTCACCAATCTTTTTAAAAAGCATGATTTTGTCAACATTATTTTTTTTGTAGTTGAACTGGCTTTAACTTTTCAATTTAGGTGCAAAAGGACTAAAAGTAACTAATTTTCGTTTAGCCCCCTGCCCTACCCTATGGTCATTCACCTTCCCCAACCTAGTTGTAAGCACCTTCATTCTTTCTTCCCCGCCATCACGACCCCCTCCCTAACCCAATTGTTTAAAAAAAAAAAAAAAACTTTGCCTCTGCCTCCATTGTTCACCTCCCTTTTTTTCTTCCTCCTTCTCCATTGTAACCCCCTCCCTAAACCCAAATGCTAAAAAAAACATTTTACCTTTCCTTATGTCGTTCATTTTCCTTCTTTCTTCCCCCTCCGTCATATTCCAAGCATGCTCTAGGAGAGAAGAAAATGATAAAGCTCTCTCTCAATCTAATTTGCTTTATTGCTCGGTCCTCGATCAAGCATGGCAGTTGCATTTGTGGGCTTGTCGATCTGGTTAACTTTAGGAGCAACTCTGCATTTGAGGGCTTCTCGACCATAAGCTCAACCGTCTGTAGAGAGAGTCGGGCAAGAAATCGATAGTAGACAAGAAATCAGTGGCTATCAATGACTGCCTCATCGCTGATCAGGCAATGAAGGCTGACTATGGATCTGCATGAATGCCGTGACAAGGCTGGGCTCGCCTATTGATGCAGTTTTGGGTCTCCTTATGCCCAGATCTAATGGTAGCCTCCATTAATGAAGTTTTCAAACTTTTTTTGTATTTAGAATAATTTTTTTTACTATATGATAATTCCAAAAAAACGGATTATTTAACTTCTTTTTAGAGCTTTTTTTATTGTATGGTAATGTAAAAAAAAAAAGAATTTGTTTAATTTTATCAATTATTTTTTTTATTGTACATTTATTTTGAGGTTTATATATGCTAAATTTTAAAAAATATTTTGAAGAGTATGTAGAAATTTTGATTAAAATCATGTTTAAAATTTTTTCCATCTAAATTTAAATGTTTGATTGTAATCAGTTCTTTTGTGCCTATATTGAAAAGTTAGACCTAGTCAGCTAGGGAAAAAAAAAAAAGAGAAAGGACCAAATTATACCTTTTTAAAAAGGTTAGAGATCTCTCAAGCAATTTACCCTAATTAAAAATAAAATACAATAGCTAATGAAAAAAATCAATAAGTAGATAAAAATAAGTAAGAAAGAGATAACCTGAAAACGTAAAAAAAATAAAATAAAATAAAATTGAGAAGAGAGAAGCATTATGGTCTTAAAATGTTAGATATTTTAGAGAACTAGGGGCCTTTTTTTTCTTAAGAAAGATGGAAGATATTATGCAAATAAAGGAAAAGAACAAACAATTTTAAAATAAAAGGGGGGAGAACCACCGTTTTTTTCTTTTCCCTTTTTTTTTAGCAAAAGAAAGTTTCTAGCTTTTTTATATTACCATTTTGCTGATTAATATTGTTTTTATTTTTTTATAATTTAGGCTTCAAATGAACTATTACAGTTTGGTGACATTTCTCATGATTTTTTTTTCTTTTTATATTGTCTCCACTAATATCTAACGTTTGGGATCCATACATATAAGAAATTATTAAGTCATACGTAACTAGCCTAAGCCAAAACACTTTCTTCTTTTCTACCATGTCCTAGGGTTTCTTTCGTTTCTTCTCGCACCGTGTCAATAATGGGGGTCAAATGGCTGAAATCTAGAGTCAACTTCAGGGTAGTTTCTGAGCTTGGCCCCATTGAAGGGTGTCAGCATGAGGTGACGAAGGCAACTCTAGGGAGAGCTTGGCTTACTAGCTGCTTGGGGGAAGCTAAGGGGTTTAGGGGGTGTACTTTAATATGGGTTGGATGTTGGTTTTGACCGTGCTCAAAGTTGACGGTCTCAAGGCTCAAGTGGATTACTCACACAATTTTAGAGGGGGTAGAGCCCTGGGGGGGTTTTTTTCTTTGTGGGTTGGAGGAGTGATGGTGCTCAGTTGCAGTTTATTAAGGTCTTTGGGCTCTATGGAGCAACTGGCCGGGGGATGCAACGCCCCTCTGAATCTACAAGAAGGAATGACAAAGGGTCTAATTCAGCTTGCTATTGTTGATTTGGCCTTCACACTCTTGCTCGACGGTAATTTAATCATCAATGTTGGTTTCATCATTTTCATCTCAGCTTCACCCGTTTGGTGTTATTTATGTGTTTATTGAATAACAATGATGATGTTTCGTTGGGTAGTGTTAGTATGTTTTCTTTGTTCTGCTAACTTTTTGTTGTAATAATGGAGATGGTCTTCCACCTTCTACTGTTATTTTTATGTCTTGTTTGTAAGTCGTCGTCCTATGCATAGTTGTGTTTGGCCTTGGTGTATTTAGTCTCTTGATTTTGATTGATCAAGTTATCCACTATTTAATGGTATATTTAAAAGAGCCATTTGTATGTTTCATTAGTAGTGTATCTATGAATTCCTCTTGTTGGATTTCGATACACGTATTACCCCTTGAACATTTCAATCGAATCTGTTAGTGGTTCTGGTTTATAATTGGGATTGAATCGCTAAATGCATCAAGGTCTTTTGTGTCTAAATTAGTGTCTATAATGTTCTAATTTGAAATACAATAGAACAATAATAATAACAATAAAGTACCCATTGCTTCTGCACTATAAAAAATCATAAATTAAACAATACATAAAAGATAGCTATAATATAGGTGAAAAAATTTGAGGCCTTTTAAAATTAAGGCCCTTTAAGCACCAGTTTAACTTGTCATCTAATAAAAGCATAACAATTGTATATTTTGTCTACACCAACTTTTTGTAATAATGTATTTTTTTAATTATATTGCATTAATTATTAAGTCAATTTACCATAATTATTCTACCTATATCTCTTTATATATTATCATTTAATTTAAAACATTTTTCTTACAAAAATTCACACCTAGTTGATTAAGTATCATTCTGTAGGGTTTAATATTAGCTTTCAGGTTCTCTTAAAAGTAAACTTTTTATTTTAGTCTGATTTTGTTTCCTTCTCTTGGTTTGAAGTTTTTAGTAACTAGACCTATTTTTCTTAGTTGTGTTAGAACCAAAAGCAAGTTTAATCTGACGTTAAAAAAAATACAATTTTAATATTCTGATAATCAACTAATTTATGCTCTAAATTGGATTCTAAAAAGGTTGGCACACAGACTAAAGAAAATTTGGATACTTTTACTTTCAGTAAACTTGAGAAAAATCCCATTTAGTTTGTTAGTTCAAATTGTATTAATTTGAACAAAAAAAATTGCCTTGTCATTTGAATTGCAATCCAAACTCGAATTTATAAGTATACTTAAAGTGTTGATCTAAACAGAATATTCGAACTAAATTTGTGTTTTGATAAGTGTTGAGAACTGTAGTTTGAAATATAAAAATTTTATTTAATTTAAAATAAATATGAAATAACACTTCAAAAAAAGAAAACATGAAATAATTAAAAAAACCGTTTGATGAATTATAAGTATGAAATATTAGTGTTAAATTACAAATATATTTGATTATAAGTATGAAATATTAGTGTTAAATTACAAATATATTTGGAAGTGAAAACTTTGTTCAATTTTGGTTTAAAATATTGAAATGAAGTGGTATGGAGTTCTAAGTTGAGTTGTTTAACCTAGTTTGAACTACTAGTTTAGTTAAAAATAAATATTTAACAAAACACTAACTTAAACTTTGATGGCCACCTGAATTGGATTAAACCAGTTAACCAAACATGCCATAAGCTAGAAAAACCTTGTGACCAAAAGAATCAGCCAAGTAACTGATTATAGATTTGGTTTATTGGTTTGAAACATCGTGCTTTGAACTTTTTGGACTTAAAATGCGTGGTTTGAAAAGTATAGTTTGAAAAATAGGTTTAAAATGTTGACAACATTGGAAGGTTGTTTTTGGATTTAGTGTTGTTTTTACATTCAAAAATGTCAAATCAATAGTTGGAAATGAGCTTCACTTTTTTTTTTGGTCAAACGTTAGTTCAGATGAATACGAACCACTAACCAAACGAGTACTAAATTATCTTATTTTGTCTCCTTCGGTACTGAATTAGACTACGATAAAGTTTGTATAAGAGTCATAAGGGCGCTAAGTAGTCTTATTTTATCTCCTTTGATATCAATTTTTATTATAATTGCAATATTACAATCTAATATAGAAGGTTTTGGTCGTATTTGATATTTTGATTTATATTGGATATATTTTTAATTCTATACTACGAGCCTATCTAGAATGGTTTATTTTAAGTTGCTCTTAGCTTATTCTCTTTAAAAACTTACTTATAAGCCTATTTGGGTGACTCATAAAAAAGTGTTTATTGTTTTTATAAGCATTTATTGAAGAAGTTACGCCAAAGGTGCTTATAAAAAAGCACTTATCAAAAACTTTTTTATTTATACTTTTGACCCATTATTTAAAAATAATAAATTAAGAATTTCATCCATATTATTGAATTACACTACTTTTTATATTAATAAAGACTTTAACTTTAAAAGCTATTTTGAAATCAAAAAGCACTTTTCTATGTACTATTCAAACATTAATTAGAAAGCCATAGCTTATACTTATCTCTTTTACTGCTTACAAACAAAAGCATAAGCTACTCCAAATGGGTCCTAAATAATACGATATATGAATGTCACCAAACCTTGTATTGTTTTTAAATAGTACAACATGCAGTGCTGATATGGGGTGCCAAACATGCCCTTAGCATATTATGCTTAGATTAATTAATGAATATTTGATATTTAATGAGAGTAAAAATTCTTAATAATGTAAATGATTAAAGCGGTTTCAATAACCTATTGGTGACCTAACAGGCACACATGATTAAAACTAACAAAACTAATAAGTAAATTGATGTTTCAATGACAAAAGCATCAATGGTGCAACTAACATAAGCTCGAGAAAGTCTAGTTTTTGTGTTATTTGGAGTTGCACAAAGTAATGTGGATCAAAGTGAAATTTGAAAAAGCAATACTATGGGGGCATTTAGTTCCATTTTTAAAACCTTTTTTCCTACCCTACCAACACTCTCGTCCATCGTCACATCCTTGTTTGCCTCGCTTCTTTGTGTCGCCCTTGACCCGGTGCATTCTCAACCAATATGCCCTTGTTCTCGTCAGCTGCTACGACCTCGCCAAGCGAGCCCTTGTTCGTTGCCCCTTCTTTGTGCCACCCTCGACCCGTGGCATCACCCCACTCCCATGACCGTCGTCCCCTCCATTGCTACTCCTCCAAATCGAGAAAGAGAAAGAGATTGAGAGACACACAACTAGTGAGAGAAAGAGAGAGTGAGAGAGAGGGTGGGGTTTAAGGGCCATTGAGGGTGGCCGTCAAAGGTGGGGGTTGGATTTGTTGAGAGTGCGTTTGGGCAAGAAGAGTTTGGGCTAAAAAATTACCAAAAATAATTTCAACAAATTACCTAAATCAATTTTAGAAAAAAAAAACTTAAAAAATTAACCAAATATGATTTTAAAAACAATCCAATACATTTCTCAAAACATTTTCATTTTTAAATTTTTACCAAAACAAAAATGTTTTGAGAAGATTACCAAATAGAGTTGGGCCTTTTTGTTTTTGTTGAGTAATCCCATCAAACATGTTATATGATGTTTGACAAATTAGTTTGAGTTGAAAAAATTAGTTGAAATACATGAAAATTTTATACTATAATTATTTTTGTTTTAGATTAAAATATTTGAAACCTTTATTCTTATACTGTTGCCTCTTTTAGAGTTTTGAAAGTAACCTAAATAGTTAATTTGTCATGTGCAGTAACAACGCTGGGTGGCACCGGTTCGCCATTTTCGACTCTGAAGTCGCAAGTTCGGAACGTCACGTTCTACTTCACCACGGCTAATTTCTCTTCTCCGCTTTCCACACGGTGGACCACCCACATTTAAAAATATTCGCCAACCTCAGATGTTGTTCTTATTTCTTCAGATAATTACCATCCTGCCACTCTACCATATACCTTTTCTTTTCTTTATAGCTTTGTTCTAAATTAAAATTAGAACGCATATCTAATTTTAAAATAAATATGGTCATTAATTAAATAAAAAAAAAAAACTCCACCCTATTGTCAGACAAAAAAATAATAAAGAATTAAAACTGTACTCCATTAAAAAAAAGTCTCAAGAGTGGTGGGTCCCCTAAGTGGCTCACAGGTCTTTGCTTCGGGAACACGGTTTAATTACTATATTAGGAAGAAGCCTAAGGCTATTAAGTCGCAGCCGTAGGGAACCCCAACACAAGTAAAGTTAAGCCGCAAGTGCCTCCCGTGACCAAAAACTAATTTATGATTTATTTGAAAAATAAGTTTAAAAGTTCTCACTCCATACGAAATAAAACTTTTATGTATTATAAACAAAATTTATAATAGCATCAAATTTTTATATATTATAATGTTTAAATTTTAATTAACCGTTTTAAACTAAATGTTAAATTAATTGTTCGTTCTTAGCTACTTCCCCCGGAGTCCGTGCCTACATAGCCTAGACCTCATCTCACCTAATGTCACCCATCTCCACTGGACCCACGCCTCTGACTCGACCTTCCAATTATGCAACAGGCGAACTCCTCTTGCCTATCGGATTACCATCATCAACATCATTGTAGTGGTCCCATATTCACAAATATATTTTAATTAGGGTGGATAATTTCGTAGACGTATAATGATAAGTTAAAAAAAAACACAAAATAAATAAGTTTAAATTATATATTTATTAATTATGTTATAAATAAATTGACACGAATAACACGAAAATAAAAGGACTGAATTTGTACTAACATGCTAAACATGTCTTAACATGTTTTATTAAATAGGCCGTAAACGTGTTGACACGACACGACATGACTTGTCAATTTATAACACATTTAAACTTAAAAATAAAAATATTTGAAATATTTATAGTAGGTTAATATTAATTATATATTGTGTTTTTATTAATTTTCATTTTTGGCTTTTTAAAAAAATTTAATTTTTTTTAATTTTTAGTTAATTGGGTCATAAACGTGTCACATGCATGTTGTTATCGTGTCAACACATCACGACACTTTTAATAATCGTGTTAATTGTGACGTGTCGTGTTATACGTGTCATAGATTTGTCGTATTCGTGTTTGCATTTCTAGCATGTTTATTAATCGTGCCGTGCTTATGTTTGGACTAAACGTGTCGTGCTATAAACGTGCGAACACAAACATGAGTATTACCACCTCTAATTCCAATAGTTTTGAGGTTTGTAGATTTACATACTATGTGGTGAGTAATATGTAATAGTTTCTACGGAAGGCCAAATATTATGTTAGAATCAGCTGATGTTATTGGGGTATGTTTGGTTTAGGTATTTTTTGAACTCAATGGACTTAAATTTAAATTCTAGTATCAATAATCCTTCGAATACATGTTTGTTTCTCTTAAAATTTGAATCATTTGAGTATAAGAATCTAAGATTTCAGAATTCTCATCCCCTTAAACTTTTGATACTCTATTTTTGTTACAGTAAAAACAAAAATTCTCTCTCCTATATTTGAGGAAAAAAATCATAACTTCTTCATTTGATATTTAATTAAGATGATTTTTTTTTTCACTGTCTTACTAATGAAGAGAGGAATATATCAAGATCTATATTGCATATTTTTTAAGATTATTAACATTAAGATTTTATTAGATTTATTAATAAATAAAAAACAATCTTTACTATTTTTCTAAATACAATTTTTAATTTTATTTTGTACTCAGATTAAAACTTAAATGTATATCTACATATTAATTTAAATAACAATTTAAATTGTTAATTTAAATTTTAATTTAAATCATATTAACTTAAATTAAATCACTAATTTAAATCTATTTACGAAACAAAGCTTAACAGAGAGATTGATATCTTTTCGCTCCGGTGATGAGTTGTTCACGCTTACGCCTACAAGAAGTGGTGCTGGGAAGAGATTTTGAACGTAAATCGGCCTCGTCACCCAGCTAGGGAGAACCTTACAGCCTGGCAAAGACTTCTTAATTTAATCAGCAGCCAATTAAACAATTCCACGTGGAGCACAACGATGTTGACACCGCTTCTTGTGAACAGCTGTGCCCCCACCCCCAAAAACCACTCTATAAGTACCGCTCCCTTTGTTCCTAAAATTTCCGGTACTAGTTTTAGCACTACCATTTCTTTTCTTAACACTCCAGAGTCCACGAGATCAACCAAAAGCAAATTTTGGCCAAGTGAAAATGGGCTTTATTAACCACCTTGCTATCCTCTCTTCTGTTCTATTCCTTTCTTCTCTATTCGTTGATCCAACGGCTGCGACTGGACGGAAGCTCTCGGCGCTCGTCCAAGAACAGCCGTTGATACTCAAGTACCACAACGGCGCTCTTTTAAAAGGAAACCTCTCCGTCAATCTCATCTGGTACGGGTCCTTCAGCCCGATACAGAGGTCCATAATCGTGGACTTCATCCAGTCGCTGAGCTATGGTGGAAAAACGATGGCCCCTTCGGCGGCGTCGTGGTGGAAAACGACGGAGAAGTACAAAGGAGGATCGTCGAAGCTCGTCGTTAGTAAGCAAATCCTCCACGAGGCGTATTCTCTCGGGAAAACGCTCAAGAGCACCCACCTGGTCGCGCTCGCTGGGAAATTCAACGAGGTGAGAGCGATCAACGTGGTCCTGACGGCGAAAGACGTGGCAGTCGACGGGTTCTGTATGAGCCGCTGCGGGACCCACAGCGCGACCCGGGGTCTTGAGGGTAAGGCCAGGCAGGCCTATGTCTGGGTTGGGAACTCGGAGGCCCAGTGTCCTGGACTATGCGCCTGGCCCTTTCACAGGCCCCTTTATGGCCCGCAGACTCCGCCGCTCGTTGCTCCAAACGGCGACGTCGGAGTTGACGGGATGATCATAAACTTAGCAACTCTCTTGGCCGGCACGGTGACGAACCCGTTCAATAACGGGTACTTCCAAGGACCCGCAACGGCGCCGTTGGAGGCCGTCTCGGCCTGCACAGGCGTTTTCGGTTCGGGTGCTTATCCGGGTTATCCGGGGCAGGTTCTGGTGGATAAAGTGAGCGGTGCGAGCTACAATGCTCACGGGGTGAACGGCAGGAAGTTTCTACTGCCGGCGATGTGGGACCCTCAGACGTCCACGTGCAAGACGCTCGTATAAGAGGACGGACAGGTATGTGATGCGACATCGTTGGAGGGGAACGCGCTGACATGTTGGGAGGTAATCTGGTCATATGGTGTTGTATATAGGTTAAGTGGTTGTGTGTACACATGTCTGTGTTTTGTCATCTTGCGTGACGTGTAAATTGTAATGTCTACAGAAGGGTTGGGGAAGGGAGAAGGGAGTGGAGCGGGGTTATGAATATCTGGGTCCATATATAAATTAATAATTAAAAAAGAGTTTTTATCGAGATGAAAGTGGGTTATAATAACTCCATAAAAAAAAGTGGGTAATGAAAAGTTTGTGTGGTACAAGAATTTGATGGTAATTTATTTGTTTTGTGGTGCGAAAGGGAAAAGCAAGTGGAATGATTTTTTTGGTGGGAGGGTCCGTGAAGAGATATTATTCATTACACATGATATTTTATTAATCTAAGTCTGGCCAAGAGCTTGAAAAAAAAAAAAAAAAAAGATCAGGATGAAGGATGCATCATCAAAGATTGGGCCATGAGAGAGATTTTTACAATTTAGGATTTTATAAATTTGTGGACCAATCGAATAATTGTCCTACGTTAAGTCTAAACCAAAAATTGTTTTTTTATACAAATACGTTTAGTCTAGCCTTCTCGATGCAGAAAAATACGAGGGTCGAAGGAAAATCGTACATTATTTTTTTTTTGAAGGCCTTTTGATCTGTATTATAGCCAGGTCATGCAAAAATAAAAAAAAATTGTGTTAAATTATTAATGGTATGTTTATTTTATGTGTTTTTTGAATTCAATCTATTCAAATTTAAATTTGAGTAATTTTTTAAATATATAATTATTTTTTTTAAATTTAAATCATTTAACTATTAAAAATTTAAATTTTTAAAGTTTTTATTTTTTTATTTTTTTAAAATATTTTTGTTACAGTAAAAAAAATTATCACTTTTTTTATTTTGGTATTTAATTAAAACAAATTTTTATTGTGTTTTTAATAAAAATAAATAAATTAATATATATTATATTTTTTAAGATTATTAACATTAAAAATTTTATTAAATTTATTAATAAATTAAAAATAATTTTAACTATCTCTTTAAATATAAATTTTAATTTTATTTTATATTTAAATTAAAATTTAAATATACATTTAAATGATAATTTAAATAACAATTTAACTTAAATCTTAATTTAAATTATATTAATTTAAACTAAGTCATTAATTTAAATTTATTTATCACACACATTATGTTTTAACTAAATCATTAATTTAAATCTATTTATCAAATAAACTTTATGTTTTAATTTTTAGTGTAAATAAAAATATATTTTTAAAAGTATTTAAATGTACAATATTTTTAACGTCACTTTTTTTTAATTTTTAAATTTTATTTATTTTTTTATGTTTTGGTATTTTGTTATTTTAGTGTTATTTTGTTTTTTATTATTATATTAAAGTAAATTTTATTCTAATTTAAATGAGTTATTTATTTTTGAGATGTTTGATATGATGGTTAAAATTATTAATTAAACAGTAAATATTGTACTATATAAGAGTATTATATTATAGTAATTTTTTTATTGTAATATAAGATAATTTTATATTATTTTTAATTAAAAATCGGTTAAAATTAACTTTTATTAAACAGGTATTAATATTGTTATATTTGAGCTTATTTGTTTTAAATTTTAATAAATAATAGTCTAATTTTTTTGTTTTTTTTCTAAATTAATAAGTAAAAACGTTTTTTTTTTTTCAGTAAAGTCCAAAATCAAAATGCATGTGTGTGTTCCATGCACAAATTGCTAATCAACTTCCTATAAAATTTTCAACAAAATTTCAATAGAATGTTGTGTGTTAACTTTCACGTGAATTTCTGAATTTGAACACCTGCATAGTGTGTCTATTGAATGAATACAGAACATGTTTCAGAGTCCTATGTACTAGACAAACAGGTGTCGATAAAATACCTCAACTATTATTTAAGGGTTTTATTGTTCCAAGACAAAACTGATAAAAACAACTTTTATTGCTTGAGAGGTACAAAAGGGGAACAAAGTCCCAAAAAAGTAAACTTGGTCCTGAAATGAAAACAAGTTCTGTGTACCAAAGGAAAGGGAAAAATGAAAAATCCCACGGGGAAGTGGTTGTTTGTAATTATTTGGGTGCATTGAACATCGAAGAAAATGGAATTCTGATTCACACACGTAGAGCCAAAAAAAAAGTGGCAAAGAGGTTAACCCTTATCTGCTTGAATAGAGCGAGAGGCACGTCACTTGTCTTGATTGCTTTTGTTACTGCACTTAATAATTGTACCGAGCGGGACAAGAATAGAGTGGAGGAGGAAATGGATTAGAAAGGACAATAGCAGGGAAGGACTGTAGAGCACAAGGACAAAGTGTGCAGTTGCCAAGAACAAGTGGCCTGCCTATCTGGGGTCTGCCACTATTTTTTTTAACTAGGATTAATTGCAGGTAGTCTCTAATTTTTATTTAGTTTAAATAACATTTCAAATCTTTTTATTTTATTATTTTCTCTCGTCAAATTTTGAACATGTTAAAATCCACCTGGCAAGCTGGCCGTAAATTTTTGACGATTTGGTCTTGATCTAGTTGTATAAGCAAAAAACCTATTAGCGGAGGTGAACTGATCAACGAGAAAAAGAAAAATTTTAGTGCAATGAAAGTTCTACGCGTTCGTGACTTAAAAAAATGAAGGGAAAAAAAAGAAGTAGCGTTACAAAGACAACCCTGAAAACTATCAAAGACCGGGATGTAAATTGATTAAAATTCGTCAAAAATAATTTGTGCTAGGAATTATGTTGTTTTATTCCTCACTTCCCAAACATGTTTTTAGTTACCAATCCAAACAAAACCCCCTCATAGCAGGCTCGTAGAAGTTCATCCACCTCACCAGAATAGCCAACACACCCACCGGTCGGATATCACGCACACACCCACCGGTCGGATATCACGCCCACCACCTTACGCAAGCAATGTAGGAAGCCGAAGACACATTTCCATGATCACCCACCCTGGTTCATACCCACCCTGGTTCATCCCCACTATTGCGACCTGCCGCTCAAGATCCCCTTCTCTTTGAATGTCACTCTCGAACCCAATGCTGCAACAATTCTTCCATTTGCCAACGGTCCCCTTGGTCAAACCCAGAGCCGCCGTGATCTCGCACCCATGACAAACCGCCCATATCCTTAAACACCGTCCCTCTAGTACCTATTGTCACCATGATCTCCCAAACCACTTGCAAATGCGCTATCATTGGGAACTTGGCCATCCCCTCTTCAAAGCAACACCATTGTAGAGTTCATCTAGACACCGCCTCACCGGTAGGCCTCCAAAATTGGGGATTTTGATTTTTCGGGGTTCTCTATTCCATTTTCTTGCATTGTTGGTATTTTTGTATCTTTTGTTTTTGTTTTCTCTTGGCTTGATTTTGCTCCTTCATTCCTTGTGTTTAGGTCACGTGCGTAGCACTTCTGCATCTCCAAATATTTTTAGATGTTAATAGCTACACCATCTTTGTCACTAAGAGGGTGTTTAAAAAGTATAATTTAAACTAATTTTTATTAAAAATATTATAATATGTAAAAACTTTACGCTATAATTTATTTTTTTCTTGACATTATGTCGTAATCACACTACAAAAGTTTCCGAGAATCATTTTCTCATAAACTACCTCATATACCATCAATCTTTTTAGCTGTTGTATTAGAACAATTGGTTTCATATCTAATATACATTATATTTGATTTTTTGTACTATTGTTGTTGTTTATTACTTCTGTACCTGTCTATTCAACAGTTAATCATAAATATGACAGGAGGTATCTTGTGAACCATAGCATTATGTGTTGCTACTACAACACAAGATCTAATGTTCGCAAAGCTCTCAAAAATTTTAGGTTTTTGATAGATGTGAGAATCTACGGTCAATCAGAAAGTGCACTTAACCAATTAAGAGGCCGTTGATGATCGTTAATCAATTAAGCAAGATTAATATAGAAACATACAATAAAAAATAAATAAATACGCTGTTACCGAAGTGGTAAACAATTCATAGTGAAAGCATTTATTAAAGAGAAGCTAGCTATATTTTGAACAATAATAATGATGGTAGGTCTCATCATAATAATAATTCAGTCTTCTTGGTACAATTTCCACTTTCGACTTGTTATTTCATACTCTAGGGTGTACTGCAAAATCCATGTATGAGTAAAGCTTTCAATATGATTCTTCATTCTCCTAGTTATAATTTCTATTTGCATATTAAGAACAATAATTAGGTAATAACCCTTGAAGATAGTTCCCTCTCCATTATCCATCAAACACACACAGAAAGGAGACACAACGGAACCCAGAGGAAGTGCTAGATAAAACGTCCAAAGCTTGCAGCGCTGGATATTAAAATTGGAATATTTTAATCTCTCCACATGAAGAGTAATTTGAGAAAGAGCACAGTTGGACCGTCTCATATACAAAAACCCAGAAGCTCTATGCGATAGTAGGTATTTAGCAAGCAAGATCAAACTCCGAATTAAATGGTGTGAAGTTCCTGAAGCTAAAGAAGTAAACAAACTGGAAAAGGGATTTTAAAACAAGCCTTCGTCTTTCTCAATCTTACATTAATAAGTTGTAAATTATGCATGATGCAGCAAAACCACCGACTTTTTTTTCTCTTTTGTTTATTTATTTATTTAAAGTAGTAAAAGCAACAAACTTTTCATTCGACTATCCTACGCTCACAATTCACAGAAAACCTTTTTCACACACCCACTGGGTCTACTCTATACAGGTAGATAGAAAATAAATGATAAGTTAAAAGGTTTACTTCCCTTTTAATACCTTTTAATAAATCAACAAACCAAAGCCATAGCATCTTACAACCTCGTTTGGGCCAGAGACTTCCCCGGTCTAAGCCTTCTCTTCCGCAGCCGCTCCGCAATATTAAAAGCAAGCTCCAGAGACTGGGAAGCATTGAGCCTCGGGTCACAATGAGTGTGGTAGCGCGAACTTAGATCATTGTAAGTTATAGTTCTCGAGCCTCCAACACACTCTGTTACATTTTGCCCCGTCATCTCAAGATGAACGCCTCCTGGGTAGCTTCCTTCTTGATCATGCACGTCAAAGAATGCTCTCACCTCACTCTGTCAACAAAATAAAATACATATTCTTTGCAGTTTTATATTAGATATTATAGTAAGCAACAAAGGATTTTGCATCTCTGAAATAAAAACTATAAAAGCTTCAGATGTCAAGGAATGAAATATATCAATGGTATAAGTAAATATATTTGGCTGAAATCCTGTGTCTTATTAAATTAAGTGGCAGACAATTTGAGAAACCATTTGCGACTGAAACACATAACTAGGTTGTGTACTTTATGAATGCAACAAAGCTTAAAATAACGCTAATCAAGAACGCTGAACAATCATAACACTCATCAAAAGTTGCTTCATGAACATTGTTTAAAATCCCAGTTTAACTCTGACTAATTGTAATTTCACATATGCTAGGAAAGATGGCTATATCTTGCACATTAACTTTCCTTGAATATTGTCAGTCAATCGAATTTTGTGAAATTTCAACTGTAGTTTTGGAACAACACCGCCAAGAAAAAGGAAGATGATCAAAAGAAGCCCTAGAAACTTGCATTATGCTTTCAAATAAAGATTTTTCAGGGAATTTTTTTCCCCATTCAAATAAACATTTCTTTTAATGTTTCAAAAGGAATTATGAATAGGAACATAATTATGAGAATGCAAGGGAATAAAGAATATGTTTGTTGAAACCTCATGTCTAAGAAGATCGAATTAGCCTGCCAATTTATTAGGAAAAGAAGCATCAGAATTATGCCATTAGTCATACCCTGATTGCATCAAAAGAGCGGGTTTTGAGTCCACAAGGAGCTTTGATAGTGTTCCCATGCATTGGATCGCTAACCCAAGTAACAATCTGACCTGCTCTACGGACTGCCCTGATAAGGTGAGGAAGCTTCACCCTTAGGTTTTCAGCTCCCATCCTCACAATCACTGTAATTCTTCCCGGCTTGTTCTTGGGGTTAAGAATCTCTATGAGCCTAACGAGCTCATCTGGGTCCATCTTATCACTCACCTAGATCACATTCAAGTTTATTTTTAGTATTCTAAATCTCTGTCAGAAATGAAGCTTAATACATACCACATGATAAGTCAAAGCCAAGAATAGCCATAATGAATTAAAAAAAAAAAAAAAATTGGGTGCGACAGAAACTAAAGAATAAATGGTAGAACTTAGATCAACATAACATAATGAAAAGCAATATACTTGATAAAGGAAAACCATCATGAAATAAAATTTCTTCTTTCTTCTTCCAGAAGAAATTGAAGTACATAAAAAAAAATCTAGTTCAACCATAGATTAAGGCACGACATTCAGAAGATACCTTGATACCAAGGGGATTAGCAACTCCTCTCAAAAACTCAACATGGGCACCATCAAGTTGACGGGTGCGTTCCCCAACCCAAACCATGTGAGCAGAACAGTCATAGTAAAGCCCAGAAGTAGAATCCTCCCTAGTGAGTGCTTGCTCATAAGGCAAAAGCAGGCACTCATGAGATGTCCAGAACTCTGTTGTGGTCATAATTGGGTGGTCAAGAGTGAGTCCAGCAGCAGCCATGAACCCAAGGGCCTCGTCAACCCGATAGGCAAGTTCACGATACCTGTTGAAATGCACCAAAAGCATCCAACGTCTCAGAAACTAAAAATAAAAAATTAACCTGTTAACTTCTGCAGATAGCTCAAGCCAACCCATCTGAAGAGATGAATAGAGCATCCTGCATAATCCTGGCATTGATTCTACGAAATTAAAGTTCCCAAGTCTGACAAAAAATCAATGCTTATATAATGCAGAAAGAAAAAAAAGGGATAGATCAATAAAGAATTTAAAGTAATATTAACAAAAACTAATGGTTGCAATACGAAGACATAAATGCCATGGTAGTCAATAAATGCATACAGTTCTAAGAAAAAATGATAAACAACAAAAATTGCGAGTATGATTGATCTGACTCCTGAGAAGTGTTCAACATGTTCCTAGCTTCAACTCGGTTGAATAAGAATCACTGATTCCCTCTGCTGTTCGTTTCTTATTTATTCAGGGCGCTCAGCCAGTGCTCCTTTCTCAAACCAGGACAACATTGAACGTTAGGGAAGACAAGGGAAGACCACTGATGTGATCAGAGAAAATTGACAAGAAAAACAGGGGACAAGGGAAGGTTCAATAATAAACCTACTCCGGGCCTATCAACCACCTAAGCAAACCAACCAAAGGGACTTTGACTTATTCGAACAGAACGATAGCGGCTTAAAGCTAAGCCTATCACGAGCAGCGTCACTGCTTGATCAGCAGGGAGGAGCATCTCAAAGTATGGGGCAAAGGATCTAGCGCTTTTACTTTGTCCCCCAAAATCCACCAGAGGTTGGGTTTGAGAGTCGTGTGAGCCAATACATTGAAATTGAAGTTTAATTAAAATCCTCACAAACAAATTCATCATACCTACCAAAATACTTTTGTGGTCTGGCATATCAATCATAGGTCCCTTGAAAGAAATAGTTGATAGGTCAACTGGAAAATTCAATCAAATATAATGTTCTAAGTAATGCGACTCTGGCAGGAGGCAATACTATAATCATTTGTAGTGAAAAAATAGAAGGAATATTGGGGTCGAGGTATAGGTGTGAGGAAGAAGTTGGATCATTTGATAAAGAGAAGAAATGGAAACATTGGAGAATCAAAAGAGCTAATCCTTGGAATCCAACAAAAATTCTTCCCTCCAACTCTGGAAGACGGAAGAGTGGTTTAAAAAGAACTGTTTTTTTTTTTATTTTTGGATAAATAAAACTTTAGTATAATGGACCATTCCCTCCGCTCCCCTGCGCCCCCCCCCCCCCCCCCCCCCCTCTTAATTTGAAACATTTTCACTTTTCCTACGATTTACAGGATTTCCACATTAGCCCTGTAAGCTGCTCTTTTTTTTTTTTTTTTTGGGTGGAAACAGAAACAAAATTTCATTAATGAATTGAAACTGTCACTTCAATATTGAGAAAAATGATGAAAGACAAAGTATAATTGAGCAGAAACTTACCACATTATGCAAGGTAATCAACTATCATAAGAATAAAATATTTTAGTCAAACATGAATAATTGGACTAATTAAACGATAAGCAATAGAACACAAAGACAAAGAGAGCAAAAACCTGTAGGAAAATACATATTAATACATATGGTTCCTGTATTAGATTTACAGGATCATCTTCATAATTAGCATAGATAATTGAATCTGTGCGTATGATGGTAAATTGAATTTACCAACCTTTTTTTCCTCACCTACCATATGGACAACAGAAAAGTCCTGCTCTCCTCTCTAATTTTTCACTGGTCTGCCAAACATAGCCTAATAAAACAAGCAAATATGTTCAAGTAAGATGAAAAGCCAATAAAGATTACCTATCCCCTTGTTCACTATGCTCTGTGAAATCTAAATTCCAGTGAGTGACTCTCTGCATTGCTGCATAACCGCCAGTTGCAAACGCCCTTAGAAGGTTCAATGTTGCCGCAGATTGAGTGTAGGCTCTAATCATTCGATGGGGATCTGGAACTCTCGATTTTTCATCAAATGCATCACCATTCACATTGTCACCTCTATAACTAGGAAGCTTCACTCCATCCTTTTCCTCGAATGGATCTGATCTTGGCTTTGCAAACTGACCCGCCATTCTTCCCACCTAAATAATTACATCCAAATGTGCACTTCAGAAAATAGAATAGTTAAAAAATATAAGAAAAGGGAAAGGAAACTGAGTTATAACACATATCAATCATTCCAGCTCAAGTTTTGCCAATTTCATCTACCAATGTCTCAAGTCATACAATGGGATCAAAATTTCATATTCAAATCCGCCACATTATCTCAAAATCTTATAACGCAAACTGCCAACAACAATAGCAAAAGGAACGACAAACAAATACTTAATTAGTAGAAAAGGAAAAATGTTAGGGACCTTAATTCTAAACCCAACACTTTTAGTTACAATGTATATGAGTTGTCATTTTTTTATTAGCAGGTGTTTTAAAAATTGACCCATCAATTAATTACAAAAAAATTACGTCTAGAAGTGTAAAGACATGGTTTGAAGTATTAGTTTAAATCAATTTTAGTTAAAAATACTATAACAGATTTATGAAAGTTTTACACCGTAATAATTAAAAATTTTAATTGAATATGAGAATATCAAACATCCTTAAGATCACACATTCACATCTCAACTTAGAAATCACACACTACCACAAAAGGACCTATACAAACTTGTATTATACATTAGTAACTTCTAATATGTTAAACTCGAGCAAAAATCCAATTAAAAAAATAAAAATAAAAATTGAACACCTTAACAACAGGCATTTGGCCACCAAACATGAGAACAACGCTCATCTGAAGAAGAACACGAAAGGTGTCCCTGATATTGTTGGCATTAAACTCCTTGAAGCTCTCGGCGCAGTCCCCGCCCTGGAGGAGGAAGCCCTCGCCGACGGCCGCCTGGGCTAGCCTCTCCTCGAGGCTGCGGGCCTCGCCAGCGAACACGATCGGCGGGAACGACTCCAGCGTCTTCACCACCGACTCCACCTCTGCCTCGTCCGGGTATTCCGGCAGCTGGTGGGCCTTCTTCTCTTTCCAGCCGTCGATTGTCCATCGGGGCGGAATCGTCTGAGACGCTGATTTTGAATGGACGGCGGAGATGGGTTTTCGGATTTTAGGGAGAGAAGGGCGGTGGCGCAGGGGATTGGAGGTTGGGATTGGTTTTGTAGGGTTGACGAAGGATTTTGAGGAGATTGGACTTGTTGATGCCAAAGCCATGATCAGTCTAGTTTAGTTTGGTTTTGGTTTGATTGTGAAAAACTATCAAACAACTTTACAGATTTTTGTATTGATGATGATACTGGGTTGTGTCAGATTATCAGAATCGCACGGAAGAGGAAAGGAAAGAGTGGATGATGATACGAATAATTCTTCACGTGGTCCCAGACTTGCACTATCATATATCCGTACGTTTGTTCGTGCCTCAAACGGGTGTTAAATCATCCCGAGGAGGGTTCAAACTTCAAACTTAACCAGGGGAAAAAATGAATAGTCCCAAGGGTTCAAAGTCAAGTTAATAGCCTCCCATAAGAAATAGCAAAAATAAAATAAAATAAAACAAAATAATAAAACAACAAAGTAAAATTTCCATTTATTTTCCATCACCTTTAATAAAAAAGACTAACAAAACATTTAGCAGGGTGGTAGAAGCATTGACTAAAACTGTTTTTATTGTAACATGTAAGAGTTTTATACTATTTATAATTACAAAAAAGATCCAGATTACTTTTTACCAAACACCTTAAGAATTATTGTACCATTCAAACCATTCCAATATGTAAGATTTTTCAGACTAGCCAAATATTTTATGAATGATAGTTATGTCGTGAACAGCCCGTACATCATTAATCATTATTTTTTAAAAAAATTATATCATATAAGTAAAAAAACAACAAAATAGCCCAAATTTTGTTGTTTTTTAAAATAAAACACTTGAATATAAAGGCTCAATCTTCAATTAACAATTAAAACAAAAAAGGCTTTGAGACTAAATTCCTAATTTCTAAGGATTAGACAAACTTTGTTTAAGCTTGAACGGAGATGGACACCAAGATTTGCTAGACTATATGGAAGCGGCACTAGTGGCAGCATTGGAAAGGGGGCCAGAGTCGGAGACGGCAATGGCATAGTGACAGCCAAGGAGGGGGGAGGGGCAAGGAGATGGGTTTTATGATGAAATAGTATTTTTGAGAAGACAAAAGTTGCATTTAATGAGAAGGTTATCAATTTAAACTTTTCATATTGAAAGCTAATGACTTAATAGAATATCCAATTTGGTGCTAATTTTAGATAAGAATAAATTATTTGGCATCAATTTTTATCAAAATTACTAAAAATATCCTTTAGAATAAATTTTTTAAAATTATTCATCTCTCAAAGTAATTAAAAAAACTCTAAGAAAACTCTAAAGGAAGAAAAAAAAAAAAAACCAATAACAAACCCACAAGGGTCTCGACTCTCACCATCACCAAAAGAGAAAGGGAGTGCTTATTGCCAAAAGAAGAAGAAAGGGTGCCTCTAAAGAGAGATGGGGATCATTGCCTCCAAAGAGTGAAAGAATGTTAGGATTAGTGCCCTGTGTAAGGGAAACTTTGTTTATATTTATGACATTTTTGGTTAAATAAGTATTAATTCAAATATTTCATGGATTAATAATAATAATCATAATACTTTCATATTAATGATTGTGTATTCAATAAACTTGTAATCCATGACTATTAGAACCGAATCTTAGAATTGGGCATATATGAGGTTTATATGTGGATAGTGTTAGACATGTATGCTCTAAGGAGTAAAAATGTAAAATATTTTTAGTGACATTTTTATTAATAAAGAATTTATTTATTATTTATATACCAAAATTTGTCCTCTTTACGTTTATATTTGTTGAGTATATGTTAAGCAAACAAAAGTCTGAGACTGTCAGTATAAACCTTTAAGAATTGGGCATATGATGGACAGATTATGTAGAAGACATAATTCTTAAGGTGACGGTCTAAATCACAAAATCCGCAATCGAGGGAATAAGGTTGGGCGATTTATTCATATGAAGATTGTTATGTTGTCTACATCCCTATTAAGAGATGGTTCGTCTTGGCCATCGGAAGTGGACTTCGTGAATAGAAACATTGACGCATTGTCATAGGTGACGATGTGTTAGATTGAGACATAAAGTGAATTGATTTGGATTAATGATTCTGTCTCGGCAAATAAATTCACTTTTGACAATCATTTATATTGTATCTTATTCCTAAGATTAATAGTGGGTTCGTTGTCTTGACTTATATCTTTTGATGCACCAAAGGGTGACACCCATATTTTAATAGTGGTACACATGCTGATACGTTGGAGGCATGAATCTAGATAGCGTAGACCTCTTTTTCATAGATATAGAATCCATAGCTCCTCTTTAGGAGTAGTGATATCCTCTTATATGCATTATCTTATAATTAAAAAACTAGAGCGCTCAACCAATTAAATACATAGGTGTAACTGAATGGTATACTATCTTTGGATGGTTAGTTTTCTGATGGTGAGACAATAGAATGTAAGATAAAAATAATCAGGAAGGTAAGACAGAACTTGTCCTTAAGTCGATTATTGATAATCCTATAGGGATACGATATATTATGATATGTCATGGAGACTTAGTTACATGAGATTCGTAATTCTATATAGTTCGAGAGTGCAGCTCTAAGCTTTTAGTGGAGTAGCATTAGAGTTGATAATTATGAAATATATATTTAGGATATTGGGTTTCATAATTATCAAAAGCTTGAACTATATAGGTCCATTTGGTCTCCTTTGCTAGCTCACAAAATCCTGTAACGATACGGCGTGCTTTTCTAATAATTGGTCAGATTTATCATATTGGCTGAAATTTGGTAAAATCAAATAATTCATGTCTGTTTATTGGTTGAATTAATTTTGTGATAAAATTAATTGAAGATAAACTTGTTGAATTATTAAGAACAGATAATTCATACCTGTTTATCGGTTAGATTAATTTTGAATTAATTCAAGATAAACTTGTTGAATTATCAAGAATATTTATTTTCCTAGAGATTATCTAGATATGATTGTTTTAATAAGATAACTTTTCTATTAGGTTATTTGAATTAAAATTGAGGCTCTATCTTAAGAATCTCGGGTGAAAAATAAAGATTCGCAGGGATCTTTTGTCGGATGTTCGGCAGGCCAATATCTATGTTCGGCCTGTCAATTGAGGAGGTTCGACAGGCTGATCTATCAGTTTGGCATGCCGACTGGTGATTAAAAAATCACGTGTTTTCATGTAGATTTATCAGATATCGATTCTGGTTTGATTTTGATTCGAATTTTCAAGGCCTTATCTAATAAGAACTGACTTCTGAACATAACCTCTATAAAAGCACAGTGAGTCTCTTTATCATTTAGATCAGTTGAAAGATTAAGAGTGAAACTCTACTAGTGAGATTCTAAAACTCCTTGAGAACTCTTGTTCACAAATCTTGAACACTAGTTTTGGTTCTCTCAATTGGTTAGAAGGAGAGTCGTCTAGTGAAAGAGCTATATGTGTTAGCTCATATTCAATTCAATCGTGGATAGAGAATAGCAAAGAAGGCCAGTTGGTTGAGGTCCTTCTAGAACGTTACTTCTCTTCACAGATTACGGGAGTTCTTTGGCATTCAAAGGTTAATAAGATCTAGTTAATTTATGCATATAGCGTGTCAAACTTATGTTTTGAAAAATACTTTGATATAAATTTTTTTAATAATTTTGCTGCGTACTATTTTTCCAACAATTGGCATCAAATCCATGGTTTTTATGTAAATTTACGAGTTTGTGATTGTGCTATATGTATAAATTATGTGATCTTGATCTCTCCTATACTTGAATTTAATTTTTTAGAGAGTTGGCACTCTAGGTTTCTATATATTTTTATATTGTCATGGATTATATGGTAAATATTTATTAATTAATTAATTTATACCAGTTATAGTTCTTTAGAGGTTAAAATGTGTATCTAAATTTTTTCATGTAATTAGATGGTGAACTATTATCTCCGTCTAGGAATTATTATTTAATTTTAAATTTGTAAGAATTTTATAATTAAATAATTATTCAAAGAAGACGAATCGAGAAAAAGGATCTAGAAGACGGATCTAGAAAATGGATGATGGCGTTCCCAGGCATTTCCTGAGTCTTTAATTTTGTGTTTTTAATTGTTAAAAATAAAATTGATAAATTGCATTAAAAATTGTATTTTCTAAAAAGGGTGATTTTTACTTGCTCGGTATGTCAAACCCTCCATTTTGACAGGCTGGACGTGAGGTTCGGTAGGCCGTCAGTAGGGCAGAAATCAGGTGGCTCTGGCGGCAGGCTAAACTTTTGGTTTGGTAGGCCAATTAGTCATGAACCAGCAGGTCGATCTGTGGAAATCAACAAGCAGGAGGGCCATGACCGGTAGGCCGATTATACAGATCGGCTTGTCGGCAGAGAGTTAGAAATTTTTCCAAAAAAGATGCAGTTTTAATTTTATTTTTGAAACAATTCTAAGAAACATTAAAATTTGGATATGAACGGAAATTTGGAGTATTCGATTCATATGGGAATTAAAGACTTAAAGATGGGCATTACATGAAGAAGGATATAACTTGAGGATTTAAGGATAAGGTATTTTAACATGATTTATGGTTGCACACCCCTAGGTGGTCATTATAAATCATGGATAAAATATTGAAATGATGGTTATATACTCATATTAATTTTATTATTAACCTCCCCTAGGAGCTTTGTTAATAAAATTAATGGCCAAAGAAACGATTATTAATATATGCTAGATCATACGGGTTTTGGATGGTATATATTCATCAGAAAAAGATCCATGTTCCTGATTAAATTTGACATGACTCCCTTAGGTGCTTGTTGAATTCTGAGTTGGGAATTATAGTTGTAAGGTTGTGATATTTTAAAGGTTTTGACACATAAACACATTTGTATGTTTTTACATGATTGTGTTATCTTCCTAATTTATTATAATATGTTTACTTATGTTTGGTATATGATTCTTTATTGTAGACTAAAAATGTCTAAAAATGCTTTATCTTCGATACTTGACAAAAATCAATTAATTGGAGAGAATTATAATGATTGAAAACGGAACCTGGATATCATCCTCTCCTTTGAGAAACTGAAATTTATGCTGACAACCCCTTGTCGTCACTAGCCTACGGGAGACTACACTAATGAGCAATTCCAAGCATACGATCGCTAGAAAGATGAAAACAATCAGGTCCGCTGCTATGTTATGGCTAGCATGAATAATGTGCTGCAGGCACAACATAAGGATTATGAGACTGCTAAGTAGATCTTGGATAATCTAGAAGACATGTTTAGAGGCTAGGCCCTTACAAAGCGACAAGGGGTGCTTCAAAAACTCCTAAACTATAAACAGAGACCGAGGACATTTGTAAAGGAGCATATGATGTTGGTCATGGGTTACCTCGCTAGGCACAAACCAATGGAGCCGACATCGATGTTGATACTCAAACGACTTTGGGCTTTGAGACTCTATTAAAGGAATTTATTTCATTTAGAGCTACATTTAATTTGAGCCATAAGCAGGATATGACCTTAAAAGAGTTGATGAAACAATTATAGGAGTTTGAACTGCTGATCAAGGAGTCTCCTACAGGTGGAGAGGCCAATTTGACGGTTGCTTTTGGTTCCAATCCTAACTCAGAGAATGGAAAGAAACAACGGGCCAAAGATGGGAAGTCTTTTATTTCGCTAACAATAAAAGCAAGAAGAAGAAGAAGAAGAACTCGAAGAAGCTTAAGTGCTTCTTCTGCGGGAAGGTTGGGCACATCAAGAAGCATTGTAAAGACTTCCTTTCTAAAGGAGGTAGGTGACATTATCATGTTTGGGTCATAGACTCTGGTGCAACTAATCATGTTTGTGTTTCTCTATAGGGGTTCAAAGAAACAAGACGTCTACTTCATAAAGACTTCACGCTTCGGATGGGCGATGGATCCTTAGTCTTAGCTGAAGTAGTGGGAGACATCTATCTTTATTTTGATAATTATAGGAATTTAATTTTGCAAGATTGTTTTTATGTTTCTAAATTTAAGAGGAATTTAATTTCTATAGCTTGTTTATTTAAAGACTCATATTTGGTTCCTTTTAATAATAAAGTGATGATTCGTAAAAACAAATCTTTTATCTGTTCTAGATGGATGCAAAATAATCTATATTTTATCAAACCTAAAATGGACTTATTGCTTAAAACTGAGATAAATGATAATAACTCTAAAAGACTTAAGACTTCTCACTCTAATAAGACGTATCTTTGGCATTTGTGCCTTAGTCATATTAACCTTAATAGGATTCAAAGGTTGGTAAGGGATGGACCTTTAAGTTACTTAAAGGCAAAATCTATACCTCAATGTGAATCTTACTTGGAGGGTAAAATGACCAAAAGACCATTCGGGTTTAAGGGCAATAGGGCTGAAGGGGTTATAGAACTTGTGCATAGTAATGTTTGTGGACCGATGAACATCCAGGCAAGAGCAGGGTATGAGTACTTCGTCACTTTTATTAATGATCACTCAAGGTATGGGTATGTGTACCTAATGCACCATAAGAGCAAAACTTATGACAAGTTCAGGGACTTTTGGGCTGAAAAAAAAAAGTAATTAGGTAAACTCATAAAGGCACTTCGATCCGATCGAGGTGGTGAGTATCTTTCTGATGAGCTCTTAGGACACTTATTCGAGAATAGGATTTTATTCTATTTGACTGCGCCAAGCACTTCGCAGCAGAATGGCATGGTAGAGAGAAGAAATAGGACTTTATTAGATATGGTTATGTCTATGATAAGTTATTCATCATTGCCTTTACCCTTTTGGGGATGTACACTACAAACTGCATGTTATCTTTTGAACAACATGCCTTCAAAATTGGTCACTAAAACTCCTCTCGAGTTGTGGACGGGCAAAAAGACATCCTTAAACCATATTCACATATGGAGATATCTGGCTCATGTCTTGTTTAAGGATGCGAATAAGTTGGAAACACGTTTGAAAGTTTGTGTGTTTGTAGGATATCCAAAAGGGATTAAAGGGGGTTATTTCTCTAACCCAAAGGAAGATAAAGTCATGGTTTCAACTAATGCAACTTTTCTTGAGGAGAGTTATATGGACGACTTTAAGCCTCGAGGCAAAGTAGTGATTGAGGAGTTAAGGAGTTATTTGATCACCCTAGAGGTTCTAAATGAAACTGTTTCGTTTAGTCTAGCAAGACCAAATGAACCCAAACAACAACCTAACGGGCTTCGTGTACTGGGAGGATCGGATGTCAACCCGAAAAGTATATGTTCAATGGTGAGGCCTTCTTGGCTAAACTAGATGAACATGACAGGGATCCTTACACTTACGCAGAGGTTATGGAGGATGTTGATTCGAAACTCTGGACAGAGGCCATGAACATAGAGATAAAGTCTATGGAGGCTAATTAGGTTTGGGAGCTTATGGATCTTCCTAAAGGGGTAACCATAGGGTGTAAGTGGATCTCCAAGAGAAAAAGAGGAGGGGATGGAAAGGTCAAAACCTTTAAGGCTATACTGGTAGCTAAGGGTTATACGTAAAAGGAAGGAATCGATTACTAGGAAACCTTTTTGCATGTAGCCATGCTTAAGTGCATTCGGATTCTTTTATCCATAGCTGCTGCTCTCGACTATGAGATTTGACAGATAGATGTCAAGAGGGCTTTTCTAAATGGCTATCTTGATGAGTCCATTTATATGGAACAACCAGACGGGTTTAAGGTCAAGAGTCAAAAGGGCAAGGTTTGTAAGCTGCTAAAGTCAATTTATGGACTTACGCAGGTTTCCTGTTCTTGGAACATAAGAATTGATTAGGTAATTAAGACTTATGGGTTCTCACAAAATGTGGATGAGCCATGTGTTTACAAACACATTAAGGATGGGAAGGTGGTTTTTCTACTACTCTATGTAGATTACATTCTGCTAATTGGCAATAACATTGGGGCATTATCATCGGTCAAATTATGGTTGAACAAGCAGTTTGATATGAAGGACTTGGGTAAGGCTAATTTTGTTCTCAGTATATAGATTTTTGAGGATAGGAAGAACAAAATGATAGCTTTGTCACAAGCCGGCTACATAGATAAAATTCTCAAGAGGTTTGCAATGTAGGATTCTAAGAAAGGTGGGCAACCATTTAAGCCTGGAATTACTCTTTCTAAAAAAGACTCTCCAAAGTCTGAGGAAGAAAGAGAATACATGAAGAAGGTGCCTTAAGCTTTAGCAGTAGGTAGTCTCATGTATGCCATTCTTTACACACAACTGGATATTTGTTATGCGGATAGGATTGTAAGTTGATTTTAGGCGGATTCAGGACCGAACCATTTGGTTGCAGTTAAGCATATATTCAAGTACTTGAGAAGGACTAGAGGGTATATGCTTATATATTCGGGTGAGCACTTAACTCCTCTAGGATATACTGATTCAGATTTTCAATCCTATCTGGATTTTAGGAGATCGACTTTGGGTTTTATGTTTACTCTGGGCAGTAGTGCCATCAGTTGGAGAAGTATGAAGCAAGATTGAACTTCGGATTCAATAATGGAGGCCTAGTATGTGGCAACTAGTGATGCTTTGAAAGAAGCAGTGTAGCTCCGCAAGTTCCTTGGAGATCTTGAGGTAGTTTCTGGTATAGATAAGGTGATATCACTGTACTGTGATAACAGTGAGACGGTAGCTAATACTAAGGAACCAAGATTTCACAAGAAGAGTAAGCATATTGATCGAAAGTATCATGTGATAAAGGACTTCGTCGAGGGCAGACATGTCACTGTATGCAAAATCGCGTCAGAGGGCAATTTAACTGATCCATTCACAAAGACACTTACTGGGAGATTCTTCGAGAGGTATGTAGAAGCTATGGGGATGCAAGATTTGTCATATTTACTCACTTAGTGCAAGTTAAAGATTGTTAAACATATATGCCCCAAGGAGTAAAAATGTAATATGTTTTTAGAGACATTTTTATCAATAAAGAATTTATTCATTATTTATATACTAAATTTTATCCTCTTTACATTCATATTTGTTGAATGTATGTTAAACAAACAAAAGTCTGAGATTGTCAGTTTAAACCTTTAAGAATTGGGAATATGATGGACAGATTATGCGAAAGACACGATTCTTAAGGTGGTAGTCTAAATCATAAGATCCACAATCGATTGAATAAAGTTGGGTGCTTTATTCATATAAAGATTGTTATGTTGTCTATATCTCTATTGGGAGATGATTTGTCTTAGCCATTGAAGGTGGACTCTATGAATAGAAACATTGGCGCATTGTCATAGGTGTCGATGTGTTGGATCGGGACATAAAGTGAATTGATTTAGATTAATAATTCTGTCTCGACAAATCAATTCACTTTTGACAATCATTTGTATTATATCTTAATCTTGAGATGAGTAGCGAGCCCGTTGTCTTGACTTATGTCTTTTGATGCACCAAAGGGTGACACCCATATTTTAATAGTGGTACATATGCTAGTACATTAGAGGCATAACTCTAAATAGCGTAGACCTGTTATTCATAGATATGGAATCCGTAGCTCCTCCTTAAGAGTAGTGATATCCTCTTATATGCATTATCCTATGATTAAAAAACTAGAGCGCTTAACCATTTGGATACATAGGTGTAACCGAATACTATACTGTCTTTAGATGGTAAATTTTTTGATGGTGAAATAATGGAACGTAAGATAAAAATAACTGGGAAGGTAAGACAAAACTTGTCCTTAAGCCAATTATGGATAATCCTATGAGGATATGATACATTATTATATGTCATAGAGACTTAGTTATACAGGCTTCGTAATTCTATATAGTTCGAGAGTGCAGCTCCAAGCTTTTAGTTGAGTGACGTTGGAGTTGATAATTATGAAATGTATATCTGAGATATTTGGTTTCATAATTATCGGGAGCTTGAACTGTATAGGTTCACTTGGTCCCCTTTGCTAGCTTACAAAATCTTGTAACGATACGGTGTGCTTTGCCAATAATTGGTGACTTATGTTAGATTTATCAGATTGGCTGAAATTTAGTAAAATCAGATAATTCAAATCTGTTTATTGGTTGAATTAATTTTGTGATAAAATTAATTCAAGATAAACTTGTTGAATTATCGAAAACAAATAATTTATGTCTGTTTATCAGTTTGATTAATTTTGAATTAATTCAAGATAAACTTGTTGAATTGTTAGGAATATTTATTTTCCTAGAGATTATTTAGATATGATTTTTTTAATCAGATAACTTCTCTATTGGGTTATTTGAATTAAAACTAAGGCTCTATCTCAAGAATCTCGGATGGAAAATAAAGATGCGCATGGATCTTTGTCGGATGTTCGGTAGGCCGATCTCTAAGTTCGACCTGTCGGTTGAGGAGGTTTGGCAGGCCGATCTGCTAGTTTGACCTATCGAGTAGTGATTAAAAGATCACGTGTTTCCACATAGATTTTATCAGATATCGATTCTGGTTTGATTCTGATTCAAATTTTTGAGCCTTATTTGATAAGGATTGACTTCTGGACCCAACATCTATAAAAGCACAGTGAGTCTCTTTATCATTTAGATCAGTTAAGAAATTAAGAGTGAAACTCTGCTGGTGAGATTTTGAAACTCCTTAAGAGCTCTTGTTCACAAATCACAAACACTAGCTTTGGGTTCTCTCAATTGGTTGGAAGGAGAGTCGCCTGGTGGAAGAGCTATATGTGTGAGCCCACACTCACTCCGATCGTGAATAGAGAATAACAAAGAAGGCCAGTTAGTTGAGGTCTTTTTAGAACGTTACTTCTCTTCATGGATTAGGGTGTCCTTCAGCATTCAAAGGTTAGTAAGATCTAGTTAATTTATGCATATAGCGTGTCAAACTTGTGTTTTAGAAAATACTCTGATGTATATATTTATTTTTTTAAATTTCGCTACGTACTATTTTTCCAACAAATAAATATGATTTCAAAATTAATAGTCTAAGTATATACTTCGTAGTTTATGGATAAAGCTAAGTACTTTATATATGGTAAGACTATAATAAGGATCCACATTTAATTAGAGAGGCAATTTATCTTGGTCATTAGAACGGATTAACTATATGGTAGACATATTGTATATTATGTAGTATAGTCATATATTGAACTAGACCTAAAATACAATTGATTTAATAATAATTCGTTTAACTTAAATAAAATTTCTTTGATAATTATCTATGGACATGTTTACTTTGAATCAAAGGAAAATAGAAAGTAAAGAGTGATTACCTTTCTCTTTTGGTAAAGTGTTTACTTACAAAATCCATAATGAAAGTTTTGTGGGCCTTACATGTAGCTTTTCTAAAATGATTTTTTGATAAAATATGCAAAAACGTTGTAAAGGTGTGGAACATGTATAACAAAAATTTCTCAAATTAGTAAAAATGCATGATTATATTAATTTAATGCTTAATATATACACATATATATATAACTTATGCTTACGAGCCGAAGATGACCTTTCTTATATGAGACCAAAGCCTTTCTCACGTAGTTCTTAGCATCAAATGGATGTATGTATAGGCGTAAGAGGAATTAAAGGTTTAAAAAGATTACTTGCTCACTTTTTGTCTCCCTTTAATCTCAACATATGAGCAAAGCAAGATTGAGAATGGATAAACTCTTCATCTTTTTTTTTATATATCTCTTCTACACACCTGTCATTAAGGGTTTTAGCAAAGTTTTTGTAATCTCACCAAGACTCTTAAATGCATATAAAATGAATAAAGGAGACCTTTATTTATAAAGAAAGAGAGAGCCAATTAATTATGGAAGCTTCTTTTATTTTAATTTTAAATATCATATATTTAATTAAAATAAAATATACAATATTCTATTTCCTTATCTGTTCTAGACGCTACCACACATATACACTATCTATGCATGGTGCCAATTAGAGGAGCAAGGAGAGAAAAAAATTTGCTTGTTGCCCAATCTCATTGTTTCCAAATTTAAGTTTTCAATTTTTGGATTAAATTTCAACTCAAAAAAATTGAATTAAATCACATTTGTCCAAAATTAGAGAGTAGTAAATATGAAAACTTGATGAACCAGCATTAGACTGCATATAGAATTTTTCCTTGTTCTTGTGTCTGGCATACACAATAGGTCCCATTATTTATTATTATTAAATAATTTCATTATTCAATAATTATAAATTAATTCATAATTAATTTATTTTAAGTCATATTTAATTTAGAATTCCATAATTCTAAATTAATTCATTAAACCAATAGTTTTATTTGTCCAAACAATGTTTATAAGGATAACAGAAGGCCTAATTTCAAGTTTCAATAAAACCAATATATTAATTGAACTTTTCATTATTATATTACTATTTTATTAATTCCAATTTTACGCCACTAAAAATTTGGAATTGCACTCTTAAAATTATAGATAGATGAGAGAGAAATTATTCAATAAACAGGTTGTACCTTGTCATTATGTTTATATGGTACACCTGTATAATAAATGTTTGACAATTGGAGTGTTTATCGATTTTTTTTAGTCATTTTTCTCTCTTTTAATCATAACTGTCACAAATAATTCACTCAAATCTCCTGCATTAATTACTTTACAAATAAACAATATTCTTAATACTTGTTTTCTACACATAAATAAATTTACAAAACTTAGAAGTGTTAACAACTTGTATTAATTTTTTTTTTCAATGTACATATAATATGCAAGAGACATTTGAGATATTTGTTGAAAAGAAAAAAATGACCGAATATTACTAAAAATTGAATGGAAAGATATCCAATGTCTATTACTTAACGAAAGTTTTGGTTTATATATAGGCGAATATATTATGTATTGGTTTTAGTTTATTAGAAATTTATAGATTAAAGATACCATATATTAGTTATTAGCAATTTATAGATCAAAGTTACCATATATTGGATTGTATATTGTTGTTATTATTTTGCTAATGTGCATGGTTAAGAATATTATTAATGTTTAAAGTAATTAATATAGGAGATTTAGGTGAAATACTTATGATGGTTGTGATCAGGAGGGAGAAAGATGAAAGGAAGAATAACACTAATAAAACAATCTAGATGTCAAGCATTTATTACATCCGGTCTACTGAATAATTCCTCTAGATAGAATCACACATACTTTATTGTCGTCCATTTGATATAGTCATTATATATAAATTGATCTTCTATAAATAATTCATAATTAAAGCTACGTAAAATACGTTAACCATTTTAATTAATTATTCATCCTTGAGTGTCACTGATTCTCTAATGAATAATAAATTCATGAACTTGATCCTGAATTGAGCGCTCAAATTATTCAAGACCCAAATTAATACTCAAGAGAATTTTTATCTACTTATCCTAAGAGAAGCAATGGATAGATTCTATCTTGTAATATTAACATTCTCAACTATTTATTTCACTATACCTCCAAAATACAAGGAATAAAATTAGATTCTCAAATCCGTACTAAGTAAATAAATAAAAACAAAACTCTATAAATAAAATTCTACTAATAACTCCTAATAACTCAAGATTAAGATCATCTTATAGATGACCATCGGTCGATGTAAGTAGAACTTGCAATATTTAAAGGAAGTTATTAGCCATTCATATTACATCATGTCTTGGTCCTACATAATCTCGTTATATACAATATACTTATTTAATGACTCATTATATTAACTGTTCGGATAAGACTGTTCCATTCTTAATGGAAATAATTTGCACTAATAATGCTTAATTAAAGATTTTATACTTTAATTATAACAATTATTTATATATTACTGACAATTTTAATTATCATCCTTAAATATTATCCTCTTGTATATATAATACTATTTAAGATCACATAGATAATTATAAAATGTTAATAAATTCATAAAGTATTCAATAATACATGCACACAAATATAATAAAAAATTCATTTTATTTATTTATTTATAAATATATAATTTACAAAACATCATATGCTTTAAGGACATTTATCATAAACCATATAATATAAGGAATAAGGAATGCAAATGTTAATCTTTACATTCTTCTAGTATTGATTCCTCATCAAAGGGAATAAATGCTAAATTTACTTAGATGTCTAAATTCAAATGTTATAATTCAATGGTTATTTAGCCATATAAAAGGATATTTTTAATAATTACCTTTATAAAATTACCATTCATAAGTTACTAAACACTAGAAAGGGTATGTGATTGTTTCCCTTTACACTTTTAAATAGATAAATAAATACAAAAAGGGGAATGAATGATCCTCATTCCTATTACTTTACTATTTTTTTAATGCCATTACTTTTCCCATTACATTCCTTTACAGTTTGGTAAATGTGCCTTATGTGTCATCTTAATTCTGAAATGGATTCATGACTCTATGTTTTATAGCATGTATCTTTTGATATACTAAAGGCAAAAATTTTGATGGACAAAGATTCTATTGTTTGTATGTTGGAAATGCAACCTATAGTCTATGAAAGTATTAATTCATAGATATAAAGACCACAAATTTCTCACAAAGAGTTAATGTTATCCTCCAAATGCATTATTTGAGAAATTGGAAAAAGAACAAGTTTTTGGTCATCTGGATACATTTGACAATCATATGATTAATTTTCTCAATAAGTGAAATAATAAAACTCTAAGATAAAGCAAGCAGGAGATAAAATGGAACTTATTCTTCATTCAATTATGGATAACCTATTGGGATACACATATTGTGAGAGGTCATAGATAAGATGTTAGGATAAGATGCTCATAAAGCAATTCCTATTTTGACATCAAGACATAATTATAGGGTATTTTGGTGCATTTTATTTTATAGGTATGTTCTTTTAAGTTAATTGTTATACTTAATAAAGATACATCATAAACCGTTGCTTGTTTAGACATCTTTGTGTTGGTGAATTTATGAGTAAGATGAGAGAATGAAGGCTTGAGTTTTTTGAAAAAGAAATGTATTTGAGGCATATATAAAACACATTCTTTAAAGGTTTTATTTGCCCTTACTTAAGCAAGTTTGCTAGAGAGTTTTGTGGTAAATTATCCCTATGATATAACAAACACTTGAACACTATATGTAGCAATAATATAGTGTTCCAAAACAAGATATGATTCTATCATAATTTTGTAGTTTTTTTATTTTTATTTTTATAAAAGACAGGGTGCCATTTGAGGAATGATCATAAATGAATTAACCCATACAGCCTTTACAAAAGGCACCTCATCAAATGTAAAGGTATTTCTTCATTTGTAAAGATATCTATTTGTATATTTATACATCTATTATAATGGATGTGTCAGTTGCTAAGTGAAGTTCAGAATTGAATAGAAATATACAACCAATGAATACACAAGTTCGAAATAACTCAAAAGACATAAAATATCATTACATATTAGCTTAGGAGAGCACCACGGCGCCCAAAACCTAGCGTCGTCGCGTCAAGCTCTCTGCCTTTTTCATGTGTTAATTGCATATTTTGGCACCACGGCATCAACTTTTGAGCATTGCAATGCCTCATGCTGACTAATAAGATACATTAAAAATGTGTTTTTCACTCATTTTAACGTGTTCTTTTGATCATAAGCATGTTAGAGAGATATATTACAATCTCTTTAACAATCCCCCACTAGGTTGAACTATTTCTCTAGATTCAAACAATGATATACTCATACATACAAGAAGATATCTTTCAATTTTAACCTTCAATTAGTGAATATACTTCAAAATATTCACATGACAATAGTGTGATTCGCGTTGAACTTTGTCTCTTAGGCAAATACCAAAAATACATCACATATGAGATATCCCAAAATTTGTTCTAATTATTTTGCACTATTTTGACCTGGTGCACTATCTTGGATTCATGAACATTTACAAGACTAAACCATAGTCATGTTGGAAATGACACCATTCCTTATCTCACTTAAGTGAAGTTTCAAAGCATATCTCTAGCTACTTTGAGACTTGAACTTCATTAAAAATAAAACAGTCAACCTCAACCACGTAGCTATTTGCCCCGAAGATCCTAGAATGGACAAATAAATTTTCGGTGCTTACTTTGTTAAAGAACGACAACTTGTTATTACCATATTTAACTGTGGAATAGCGGTATAACTATTATACAGTTGAGCTACCATCATCGGTGATGCTTAATTTCAGTCTCATTCTACTAGATCTGTCCTTGACTAAGTCTCTCAAAAGAACTTTTGTCAAAGGATTTGCTAGGTTCTTGTTAGTCCTAACATAAACAACATTAATAAAACTATTGATTATTAGTTGTTTCACATATTCATGTCTCAAGCTAATGTGTTTAGACTTTCCATTATAAACTTTGTTATAAGCTCTAGATAATGTAGCTTCAATGTCGCAAATAGATGGCATCAGTTGTGGCCACAACTTAAAATCAAACAATAAATTTCTTAGCCATTAATATTATCGAATCCATTTCATCAGTTACAACCTTTCTTCAAAAGGATGCATCTGCAGATGATGTGGCTTCACTAAATATTTTACATCATCCTCAACATTTAGCAACAATAGTATTTTATTAAGTACATCATTTCTATCTCCTTCAACCAAGAAGGCTATAGGTTGAGATGAAATAAAATCTAATGCTAAACCCTTTTCTTTTCTTTTACTTAAAATCTAGTGCTTAACCCTTTTCTTTTCTTTTACTTTTACTTCTTTCCAGTTCAAAAGATGTTATAGACTCTTTCCTTTTATTTATGGAGATACCGAGATCATAGTCACATGGTAGATCAACATTAGATTCTATTTTAATGGTAGAATCTATAGCAAATTTATTTTCAATGAATTCAATATTTTTTTATTGCACTATTATATTAGAATCTAGATTTAACAAACTATATACATTGGAATTTTTAGCATATCTTACAAAAACACTTTTAACACCTCTTGTATTTAACTTTGATGATTAAAGGTCATGCAATCTGTAGAAAGTTAAACAGCTTCATGCCCTTAAATACATCAAGTTTGGTTTCCTTTCATTCCATATCTCACATGGAGAGACATGTATTCTTAGGGATATAATTATATTATGAACATGACATGCAGTAAGTAAGGTTTCCCCTATAAATTGTTAGCAATTTTGTATTAAAAAGCGTAGAGTTAATCATATCATTGAATATCCTATTCTTTCTTTCAGCCAAACCATTTTATTGAGGAGTAAAGGGGGCTGACTTTTAATGAATAATACCATGCTATTCACAAAAAAGGCATCAAAATCATCAAAAAAGTACTCACCACCTCTATCACTTCGAATCATTTTGATTATTTTATCTTTTTGGTTCTCAATTTCAACCTTGAAAAGTTTGAACTTATTTAAGGCTTCATCTTTTGTTCTAATTAAGTACACATATATGTATCTAGAACAATCATCAATGAAAATGATAAAGTAATATATGTATCTATAACAATCATCAATGAAAGTGATAAAGTATCTTCTTCCTCCTCTTGTTAAAATTCCATTATACTCACAAATATCAGCATGAATCAAATTCAATGTTTGAGTATTTCTTTTGGCTTTACGAAAAGGTTTCTTAGTTATTTTTGTTTGCATACAAATCTCATGCTTATCATATTTTTCATCTTTTCAACTAATCAATCCATGTTTAGACATGTATTTTGAAGAAATACAATATATGTATTGCCCTCAAGTACAAACTTTAGACCATTCTTACACATAAGACTAGCAAGCACAAGATTTTTTCTAATATCCAGAACATGGAAGACATTGTTTAAGGCCACTTTCTTGCGAAAGTAAAGTTGATCTCTACTATTCCGTTCTCTGCGAACACCGTTGTGTCATGATTCCCATGAAAATTGCTTGTTTTTCTTTCTCCACTGTATATGATAAGAACATGCTCTTATCATGGTGGCACCAAAATCGAACCACCAATCACAAGACTTTGCTGTAGCCATGTTGTTTCAGTAATCATGCCAATTTACTTTGAGACTATAGCACAAATATCTTTGGATTTCTCTTCAATGACATTGGCTTTGTTAGAGTTCACTTCTTCCCTTTTCTTCTTATACCTGCAATCACTTTAACGATGACCTTTTTTCTTGCAAAAGAAACAATTTTCAGTAAACTTTTTCGAGTCATTATCAAATTTTTTGCGTTTTTTGTCACTGTTATTCTTGAAGTTCTTTGAGAACTTGCTAGCCTGAGCAACATTAACTTTAGAGGAATCCATAATCTTTCCCTTAAGATCACAAGGCCTAGTCTCTTCTTTGATCCTCAAGTGCTTTGAGGTTTATTCAAAGTTTTGCCATCTTTACGATGAAGGAGTTTCTTTCTATAACCAATCTAACTTTAGGGCAATTTAGCAATAATAGCCCCCACTTGAAATGATTCAAAAATCTCTAGTTTCAACTCATTGAGTTTTGTAACAATAATTGTAATTCATGAATTTGATCTAGAACAGACTTAATGTCAACTGTAAAAAATTCAAAAATTTTAGGATAAGGAATTTGTCCATACCTTCTTTTTTGAATTTGAATTTATACTCTAGAGCGTTCTATATCTCCACCAGAGATTCCATGTTGTGGTAGAAATCATAAAGACGATTGAAGAGGGTGTTGAGAATGTGTCCTTGACACATGACTTCATCATCTTTTTTTTTTCTTCTTAGCAGCCTTCACTTCATTGGAATTGTCCTCCTTTGGCTTCCGAAATGGCTCCACCTTTTGATCAAGGACATAAGCAATTTTGCGCACCATGAGAAATAAGAACAACTTCCCCTTCCAACGAATGAAGTTGATACCATCAAAACAATCGAGTTGCCCATTTGGATTCTGGAAAGACGCCATACTCTTGTCGGCCTCCATCATAGAATATTAAAACCTTTAAGATTATTGGTTAATTTGTGAGTAAGATGAGAGAATGGAGGCTTGGATTTTCTGAAAAAGAAATGTGTTTGAGGTGGGTATAAAACACTTTCCTTAAAGGTTTTATTTCCCCTCACTTAATCAAGTTTGCTTGGGAGTTTTATAGCAAATTATCCCAAGATACAACAAATACTTAAACACTATATTTAACAATAATATGGTGTTCCATTTAGAGTTTTTTAGTAAACACTTGATTATGTTATAATTAGAGTTTTTTTTTTAAATAAAAGACAGGGGTGCCATTTAAGGAACAGTCACAGCTGAATCAATCTATATAATCTTTACAAAAGGTACCTCATCAAATGTAAAGGTATCTCTTCATTTGTAAAAGTATCTATTCATATATCTATATATCTATTATAATAGATGTGTCCGTTGCTAATTGATGTTCAGGTTTAAATGGAAATATACAACCAATAAATACACCGATTTGGAACAACTCAATAGATAGAATGTCATAACACTCAGGAGAGTGCCACAGCATCAACTTTTTAGCACCGCGGCTCTAGATGCACGACACTAAAATGGCTCAAAAGAGCAACTGGGCACTGCGGCACCCAAAACTCAGTGCCATGGTGCTGAACTCTCTGGCTTTTTAATGTGTTGATTGCATATTTTGATGTCACAGCTTCAACTTTTGAGCACCATGGTGCCCCGTGCTAACTAAAAAACACATTAAAAATGTGTTTTTCACTCATTCTAATGTGTTATTTTGACCTTAAATATGTTAGAGAGATATATTACAATCTTTCCAATATTTTGATTAAGTATACAATGAGAATAATATACAAGCAGATATAATCTTAAGGATAGAGCAAAAATAGTTTGTTCATCAAATGATGAATAAATCTAAACACTTTATTCTCATAAGGTTGTTATACTTACTATTCCTAAATTATGTGCTCATGGTAAATTTGTTATATGCTAAACTTGGCGGCAAATTTACCATCAAGTATAGCATATGACAAATTTGGCAATTGATGTGTATAGCATAAGAGAAATTTGGCATTCGATGTATATTGATTGATATATTGACTTTTCACTTAATCATCAATCTTTGAATTATTTTGATATCAAAATTTTACTTTTACAAATTTCAAGACTTAATAATTATATAAAGAAGTAGATATAGCATTTGAAACAATTATACATTAGAGCACAAAATAGAATATCACATCAATTATGCTATTTTTACATTTTTGGTGGTAAATTTAACATTAGCATTAGTATTTATATTGGAAATGATCTTACAAGACATATACATCTATCTATTGGAAATACACTGAACAAGACCATAACACAATATGTTTTTCAATAAGTCCATTAATTAATAAATAACTATTATTTTATTACTAGATGGTTAATTTATAGATGGGCCTTAATCTTGAGTTATTGACGGACTTCAATCCTCTGTGTTATGTTTCTAAATTCGCAATCACTAAGGACATTCAATAGACTAATACCTCGGTGTCCTCAATAGACTAATACCTCGGTGACTTGAAAATATACTACTTAGGATAGTAGGAAACTTCAATCATAGACATGGAATTCATCTTTATATATGAAGCATAATAATATTCCTGGACTATTAATTCGAGGAACTTGATTGAATGAGATCTCGTATCCAATGGATGGAGTAACCATTATCTTTCATTTGGTCTTAGATAAAATACTAGAGAATTAGCACTACTTATTGGAAAAGATATAATTAGAAGAGTTCAAATGACTTCACCTAATTCTAATTATGAATTATCATAGTGAGGGTCACATCCTATGGCATCGGTGGACAAAGCTTTTATGTAAGTGTACATTAGATTCTCATAAATATATCTATATATTCTTCAAGTGCAGTCTTGGTCTCAGATCATGACACAAAACAAGGTTAATGATGATATTTAATTACTTAAAGAGTGTAATTGTTTTAAATATAAATTTTCGAGCTTTCAAACTCTTCTTACAAAGAAGTGTTGTTATCTTGTTTTTGGATTCAGCAGTAAAAAAGAGGTACATTGCGAAGCTCAAAATTCTCACAAACATACTTAGTTGCTCTTTTAAAATAATTTGATCATAGTATATGTAGTTATAATTTTTTTTATAAAAAATTATATAATAGGAAGTAATTTGATCATAGTCTATGTAGTTATAATTTTTTGTTGTATAAAAAAATATTTCACTTTTATTAAGCAATGAGGAACTTTACTCTCTCAAGCCTGTGGTCAAATTGATATGTCAAATAAGTAAAGATTGATAATCTGATGTCGAACGTTCTATATTATTAAAATCCAAAAAATACCTCCTATGTTTTAGTAAAATCCTACATGTGCCTTTATGTTTTTGTTAATCCAAAAAGTATACATAAATTCTCCCAAAATTATCTCCTAATTTTTTTTTCCAAAAGAAGTAAAATATGGCCCTTTAACTGGTTACATTGTTAAAAATAACATAAATATCCCTTAATGAACGATACTTGAATACTATCTTAAATATTAATACTAATAGGGTGTTTGAGAGCAAATGGATTGAACCAATTTTGGTTAAAATCATTATAGCATGTGAGAGTTTTACATTGTAACATGTAAAAGCTTTATACTATAAGATGAAATTGAGAATACTAAACACCCCTTAAGAATTTAAATTTAGAGAGTAAAGGTAAAAATTTGAATAAAATAGATTATATTTTGTTAAAACAAAGTTAAAACTTAACAAGCAAATTGGTCTAGCCTTAGACAGGATCTCGAGCAACTCTATCTTCAGATTTGTCAGACTAATCAAGCCCTGTATTGGATCTTCTCTGTCTAGACATACCTGCTCTTTTTTCACTTTATTTTCTTTCAAAAAATTAAATAAACAATGAATAAAATAATATTAATAAGTAGTTATTAAGGTTTTTCTTTTGGTATTTCAGAACTTTGATCAATTGAATGGATGTTTTTTTTTACACTTGAAAAATGCAAGGATATCGTTTGCGTAGTTTAAACACCTAGGTGATACTTTTTAAATTATTAAAAATTCAAGAGCAAAGGTTAGATTTAACTAAAATTTATGAGTACTTTTTGGGATTTTTCTATTTTATAACCAATTACATGAAGGTAGACATATTGATATTATTATTATGTTAAAAGTTGCCGCATAGAATATTATGTATACTTATAGAGCAGAATATTTGTATTTCGAATTAGTATTTTATGAATTATACCAGCGTGATTTTACTTTATTTAAACGTATACTTAATTGTTTCCATTGACTTAGACATATAGGGGCATATAAACCTTTTTAGCAAGAAAGTTTTCATTATACTATAAACACGCGCTACATACGTACGTGTGTATTGTACTTATTATTTTTTAATATAATATTTTATAATAAACACGTGAATATATTTAAAGATAAAATAAAATAGTATAATGTAATAGACACATCTTAAAATGCGTATAAAGTTATAATAAAGTATAAAATAAAAAATAGTAGGGAGAGTTTTAATATTATGCAAAAAGAAAAGAAAAAATAGAGGGGAATAGGATGGGATGAAGAGAAAGAAAATAAAACATGAAAAAGAAAAGAAAAATAAAACAAAAAGAGAGAAGTTGGGGAAGTAACACTTGTCACAGGTTGTTGAGATCACCAAAAGTGTTTTTCTCCCTTTTATATATATGTATAGATATAGATATAGACATAGATATAAACTAGTTAGGTGTAACATAGGATGCACGTGATAGTAATTTTATAAGTTTTACTCCGTGTTAAAATTTTAATTACTATTTTATTACTTTTTTAGTTTATTTAGTAATAGAGGTCTTATGTAGTTGTTAATACATTGCAACTATTATTATATTTGCTAAAATGAAATGGTGAAACAAAAACAATTGTTTAATAAAAAGAAATGAAGTATGGAAAGAAATTAAAAAAGCACGTCACAAATTTACAATAACTTGATTTTAAAGGAGCCTTTAGCAAAAAAGAACAAAAAGAAGGGGGTAAAAAAAAAGCAAACAAGTTAAGGCAATAGTAAAAAAAAAAAAAAATTAATAAGAAAAGGTGGGAAAAAAAAGCAAAAAAGGAAAGGTTGACACTTTGCAAGAGAGTTTACCAAAGGGAGTTTGGCTCTTTTATATTTAGTAATAGAGGTGTTGATGCTTACCGAGCTCCAATGTCGAATCAACACCACGTGCGGCGGCGCACGATATTAGGCTCTTCCCTGTTTGTCTCTGCCTGATCTGGTCAACCTACAACAACAGGAGGGATGCCTCAGAGGCAAGGAATAGTCAGAAAACAAGACAAGGGCTCTCCGATGCTCAAGGTAGGGGTAGCTCGGTAGAGGTCAGGAACCAATTAGGTGGGAAGATGCTTGCTCCTTAAATGTAATAAATGCATCCTATTTATAAGCTACTACTTAGACCGGGTGTTAGGTAGGTTTCGCCCACAACCCGATTGTCATATCATGGGATGTCAGGTGGCAAATGACAAGTGTCATGTCTCTCCACCAATGGATCGGTCCCTATCCGATGGTGAGTTGTTTGCCATCTGTTAGCCAGCGATGGCGAGTAGCAGTCTACTTTAGAGTGAAGATAGTCCGACCCGAGCTGGCACTAAGTCCGAGGAGGCAGCCTGGTGAGGTACGTCCCGGAGGAGCCTTGAGAAGCACCTCGGACAAGACATCCAATGAAATCGGGGTCAGTTATGAGCTTCACGTACCCTTTGCCAAGTTGTGTAGCCAACCACATGGAGTTTGGCTCTTCAGCAGTGGCGCCGAGCTCACCCTCAACAGTAGCCCCCCAGTTCACCTAGTTGGTATCTGGCCGGGTAGACTATGCCAAGCGGGTGAAGTAGGCTTGGAATAGAGGTCAAGTGGTGTTCTAAGGCGGTAAAAGACAAAGGGTTGCGTGGATTTTTTTGGGGACACGTGTCAATTTGCGATCGACTACACCGCCTGTCAGGCGTAATGATAGCACCTCTTCATTTTCCATGCCTAGATTTCCTGCTTGAAATGGCTATAAATAGGCCTTCTCTTTCTGTGAATTTCCACTTGCGATCAAAGCAATTTCCCCTGGTTCCTAAGTTTTAGCTGTTGAGATACAGTTAACAGCCTGAGAACTCTTCATTCCCAAGCTTTTCTGTGCCTGAACAAGTAATTTCCCGAGGAATAGGAAAAAATGAGTAACGTGTCGGATTCCTAAAAAATTAATGTTTCCTAGTTAGAAAGTAGTCTTGAGGCCGATACGCCTTCCGTGCATATTGACATTGAGAGCTTTTCCTTAGAGAAGGATGGGGCTAACCGGTTAGCCAAAATACTAAGGGTCGACTCTCAGACCGTTCCCAAGTAGGAGTTCCTCAACCTGCTCGATGGAGAGCGCCTTGTAAGGCTATACAGGGGCGAGAACCCATATATCAGAGCAGCAACCGCCAGCACGTCCCGAGTTACTGCCAAAGAGCGAGCCAAGCTAGAGGCCACAGTTGATGTTTCGGGCACCTCCGGACGAGATCCTAGGGCCCCTGTCCCGGTTATTAGCAAGATAACCATCAACATCTCCGGCGAGGAGCAAAGAGCAGAAGAGGCGAGGCCGGCTGAGAGCCCCCTAAAAGATGAGAGGATCAGGGTCACTCGAGTGCAAGGAGTGACTGCTTATCGGATTACTTAGCCAGGGCAGACGTTTGCAGCGGCATGCACCAGCACCATGATGGAGTCTCAATTAGAGGACCTGTGCTCTGAGTTCGACATCCCGGACAACAGCGTCCTCATCGCACCAAAGGAGGGTGACCCACCTTTGACTCCGCCAAAGGGGTGTATTATCTTATACACGGAGTTCTTTCAAGCTGGGCTGCACCTGTCTCTTCATCCTTTTCTCCGCTGGGCACTGAATGATCTAAACGTGTGCTCGGCACAGCTCAACCTGAACAGTTACAAGTCGCTAATCGGGATGTATATATTATAAAAGTACTACCGACATACCGAGATGCCGTGGGAGGCATTTAAGTAGGTCTACAAAATGAAGAAGCTTCCCCGGCAGTCCAAGTGGTACTATGTCACTGGCTTTAGGAAGGACTTTATCTTGGGCAACCCCGACTTGGATAAACTCTAAAAATTTGAGTGGTTCTACGTCGGGGTCAACTACTTAGCTCAAGCCGGTGAGGCCGTCCCTGAAGACCAACGTGTCCCGAGAACCTTCGAGATTAGGCATATATGGAGCAAAAGGCCATGGGCGTCGAGCCACATCATCAGGGTGGTCGAAGACCTGTTCAAAAAACCAGAGGCAAGGAGACTGCAATCATTTCTACTCAGTAAGGAGATCCTCTCCCTCTATGGCTAGTTTAGGGAACCTAGTGGAATAAATCCCCCTTCAAACTCTCATCTTGCTCGGTCAGCCAAGCAGGTTACTATTGCAAGGCCAAGTGCCGTAGACATCCTAGGGCCAAGCACTTCCCAATCCAGGTGGCCGACGAGAAAGCCAACATCGTCTAACTTCGAGGACTCGTCGAGTGGCTCTTTCGATACGGGGCTACCTTAGTAGACGAGGACCTCGAGGACGTGGTTCGGTTCCTATACCCATCTCGCCAGCTTTGGATCGGAGGTTAGCCTTGAGTTTTTTTTTTTTTACATGCCAACCTAGTTTTGACTTTTCAACTTTTGTTGTATGTCTTCGAGGCCTAGCAAGGCAGAAGAGAGGCGAGCCTTGATGGAAAGCCTCCGAAAGGGGAAAGGTAAGGCCATGGTGGCCGAGAAAAAGCGTAAGAAAACCCCAGCAAGGGAGCTTCTACCACAGCCCAAGTAGCAACCCTCAACAGTCTAAGACCCACCCCCCCGCCGACAAGGACCAAGGCTTCGTCGAGTGAGACTCCCCCGACTTATCAGACTATGGTGACTTCCTCAGGGGATACTTCGAGGAGGCCAGCAAACTGCTGTTGGTACATCCTCGATCACCTCTAGGACGCTGTTCCTCAAGAGGACTTTTTATGGCACCTCTAAAGGGAGGACTTCCAGGGGTTGTCCGACATAGCCTTCCATGCAGCCACCCAGGTAAATGCTTTCTCTTCTTTTTTTCATTTTTACCACTTTTTGGGCTAATCAATTTCATTTTTCTCAAATGAGTGCCCTCGTGCACATGACTTATGCCAGCAAGTTGAAGCAATTTAACCTCGAGAAGGAAAGGCATAAGAAGACCTTCCTCAAGTGGTAGTGTAACGCCCCCTTTTCGGACGTCACAGATATCGTTACATTCATTCTTTAAAACATTAACTGGAGCAAACTATTGTAATTAATAACATGCATTTGAAATCATAGTTTGGAAAAGCATTCCCAAGATCTTTACTTACACTCTTTTTTTTTTTTTTATAAAAATACAATTCGCAAGAAATTATAATTAGTTAATTATAACAATTCGCTTTTCCATAAACATTCAGTAAATAGTTTGCTAATATCATTTAAAATTAAACTGACCTTTGAAAACAAAAATAAAATTGTTTAAACACAGCTCGGCCGGCAGGCCGAACTTTAGATTTCGACAGGCCGAACTAGACCGGCAGGCCGAAGATCACCCATCAGCAGGCCGTCCGAGGCCTTGCAAAATGGGGTTTTAAAATCAACAAGATCGGCAGGCCGATCAAAATTATTCGGCAATCTGACCAATATGGTCGGCAGGCCGAACAAAAGACAATTCTTTTTAAAACAAGTTTTAAAGCTTTAAATGTGAAATAAAATTTATAAAATAATAAAAACACATTAAACAAACATTCACAAAATTTATAAAACTTATCCTTAAATTATAAACATACTCAATTCACAAATCATGGATTATTTCATTATAGTCTCTTTCCTTGGCGTTCTTCCATTTGCAATTCTTCTTTCCTAGCTCACACGCCTATCATTGTCCTCCGCCTACCCCATAATTTTCTTACCCTTATCTGCAACATGATGAAAAACTTGAATAAGCTAATGCTTAGTAAGTACATTGTAATTCTCACAACTTAAAAACATTTCATGAACATCATCATCATCATCATCATCATAATAGTGCACTAGGCACATTTTCATAAGAACATATCTTTCATTACATCAACCATATTAAAACTTATTCATTTTATCTTAAGGGGCCCAAGTGTTGCACCATA
>CAMOHE010053391.1:82358-135626 GCA_946598075.1 Artocarpus hirsutus | reverse complement strand
GGAGTGGGAGGAGAGGGAGGGGAAGGGGGGAGAAGGGGAGGGGACGGGGGCCGAGGGGGAGGCAAAGGTAGAGGCAGAGGGGAAGGGGGAGGCAGGCATGATGGAGGAGGAGAAAGAAGGAGGAACAACTTATCAAGTGCAAGGGCGATGGTGATAGGGGCGATGACCATGGTGAGAGGAGAGAAAGGGCTTGAGTTTGAAATAAAAGGGGACACGTGGGTTTCAAAAAATAAAAGCCCTAAGGCCTACATTACACTACTGTTTTTTTAAAAAACCGTCGTGTAATGTAAAGCTTACATGATGGTTTTTCTAAAAAATCATCATGTAAGCTTTATTTTCCATGACGGTTTCTTGTGGAAACCATCAAGGAATAGCATTTTTTACGATGGTTTTTTTTTTAAAAGAAAAAACCATCGTAAAAAAAGGTCAAATTCACTAGTTACATAAGTTTTTCTATTATACCTTGGGTGGCCAACCTGTGTGTTAAGCATCCAATGGCCCAGAATGTTTACTTTTTTCTATTTTCATCACAAAATATAACCATAAATAGATATCCCAAACCTTTAAAAAAAGATAAAAAAATGAAACAAAGAAATATATTTAAATAAATTAACATAAATTTGTTTACAAATGCTCATTTTTTCTTTTTTTTTATTGGTTTCTCAATACATATCCATTCCATATCTTCACGAAGCAAGTGCGAAAGATTATCTTCAAAATCATCTATCTCTTCAATCGGTGGCAATCCGTTTATGAATAAAAGGATGTCCGTGCAATCCTTAGCAACTTTTTCATCGTCAATAACTACTCTAGGCTTCATCAGGATGATTAGAGACAATTTCATGTCTTAGGGATCTATAGTATAAAAAACTTAGATTGCTTATGATGCCATAATGAAGGGATCATCCTTGTATCCCAGTCTTCTAAATTCAACCACCGTGATGCCATCATTATCAGTCTTAACATTGTTATTGTCGGCCCACTTCTACTTAAAAAGTGCTATGCCCAATCCCTTATAATCAAGTTCCTAAATATATTCAATAAAACCAAAGTAGTTCATGGTCGTATAGACCAGATTTTTGTCCTTGGCAAAGGAAATATAAATAGCCTTGGCAACGAGAGTTACACTGCTATTTTAGATAGGATGCTTCTCATCCTTTTTACGAATGTAGAAAGTGTAACCATTTATTAAATATGACGTATACTTTATAACTACTGACGATGGTCCTCTAGCTAGGTTCTTCAAGCCTTGTGACATGCCTTTATCTTGTGATGTGGAGCACTTGCCATAGATGTGTGCTCTCATCCACAACCAAAAGGTCCGGTTGTGTTCATCTTGCAATCACTTCTCATTTCTTGCTCTTTTTGATTTTTCTTTTCTAATTCATTTATGTACACCTCAATGAAGGGCTTCACTTCATTAGCATTATGTAAGACATAAAGACAAGCTTGCTCACACTCCTCTCAATTTACTGAGGAAGGATTGCCAATAGATAGTCACCTAGCCTCAATGTTTATTGTCTTTGGCACCCCAATTACTTTCGCATTGGACAAGTACTCGGAGCAAAATTCAACCGATTCCTCAACTATAAATTTTCTATAATACATCCCTTTGGCCTATTTTAGTTCTTCACATAGTCCTTCAAAACCTTTATATATCTTTCAAATTGGTAGATCCATCTCAAATATACCGGTCCATATAACTTAACTTCATGTACTAAGTGTACCATTAGATGAATCATGATGTCAAAAAAGGCCGATGGAAAATACTTCTCAAGCATACATAAGGTTTGTACCAACTCCAATTGCAGTGAATCTAGCATAAGTCTATCAATTACCTTGGAGTATATTGGATTAAAGAACGAGCATAACTTGGTAGCTACAAATCTCACATCATTTGTTAGAATTCCCTACAAAGTAAGCAGTAGTAATTGCTGCATCAAGACATGACAATCGTATGTTTTTGTGCCAATAAGTTTCAAATCCTTAACCACACCAACTTTTTAAAGTTCAAAGAATAGCCTTCTGGCACTTTCAATGAAGCAAGCCATTTATAAAGCTTTATCTTTTCCGCTCTTGATAATGTGTGATTCGTTAGAGATAAGTAAGTGCGGTTCCCTCTTTTCTTGGGAAACAAATTAGGCCTAATCTCTATTTTCATGAGATCCAACCGTGCGTGCTTTTTCACCATCCCTACTCTTGCCTGGAATGTCAAGCAACGTGCTGACTATGGATTCACAAACGTTTTTCTCAATATGTATAACATCTAAGTAATGACGAACAAAAAGTGTCTTCCAATATAGAAGATCAAAAAAGATTCATCTTTTTTTCCATGGTCCATCTATCAGTGGCTTGTCCTTACCTTGCTTTCTCTTCCTGACTGCCACTTCTATATCTTTTACCATTTCAAATATTTTTTCACCTATCAAAGGATAAGGAGGGTCTCTTTCTTCGCTGTTGCCATTAAAGGCTTCCTTTTATTTACAGTAATGATGATCTCTTAGCAACCATCTTCTATAACCAACAAAAACGATTTTCTTACCATTATTCAACTATTTGTGAGACATTTCCTTCATACAAATGGGACAACCAATAGAACTCTTCAACGAATAACCAGATAAATTGCCATATACAAGGAAGTCATTAATTTTCCATATCAACATTGCATAAAGTGTGAACATCTCTTCTCGATAAGCATATCTAGCTTCGACTTTATTTTCCTACAAGTTTTTTAGGTCATCGATTAATTGTGCCAAGTATACATCAATGTCATTGCCTAGTTGATGAGGACCTAAAATCAATAAAGACAACATTAAAAACTTCTACTTCATGAACATCTTTGGAGGGAGATTATAGTTAACAAGTATTACAGGCCAAGTGCTATGCTTACTACTTATGTTACCGTGTGGGTTCATTCCATCCGTCGACAAAGCGAATGTATATTTCTTGAATCCGCACTAAAGTCGAGATGATAGGCATCAAAAGTCTTCCCTTATGGTGAATCCACCGGATGTCTATGAATACCATCATCGACCCATTTGTCATGATGCCATGTCAAATTCTTGGCATACTTTGGGTTTCCGAATAAACGCCTTAAACGTGGTACTAGTAGAATGCACCATAACACTTTCTTTGGAACTCCATTCTTACTTTCTTTTGGCTCTTTTCCTTTTTTTCACCTTGATTGTTGACAAACCAAACAATAATTCTTGTCCTCATACTCATTTTTATAAAGAACACAATCATTTTCACAATCATGAATTTTCTCATACTCCATTCCCAAAGTACTCAAAGTTTTCTTTACATACTATTTGGTAGTTTATCACCCTCTAGTAGAAGCCTTCCTAGAAATTCTAAAAGCTTTGTGAAACTAGAATTTGACCACCCACCCGACACTTTCAAATTCAATAATCTAACTAAAGTGGACAATTTGATGAAATTGATACACCCCTCATACACAGGTGTCTCGGCATTATTCGTCATTATCTTAAATAAATCCGATGGTGTAAGAAGTGTTCTTACAAATTATTAACCATATCAACCATATTGTCGTGATCATCCATATTATCCTCTATAATAGCTTCCTTTTCTTTACTTACTAAGATTGGATTGAACTTAAACTCGCAATGAAAATGTGATGTTTGATAACTACTTATAATTCTATTTCAAAATAAATGTCCTCTAACAACTTGAACTGGATGCAACCTATGGTTTCCACATTGAACACAAGAACACCGAATTTTATCACTATTGGCATGAGTTTTGGCAAAATCTAAGAACTCTTCCACACCATTTACATATTCTCTAGAAAATCAAAAATCCTACATCCATTTCCTATCCATTTCGTAAGTCCTAAATCAAAATAATAAATAGCAATTCGATTGAAAATAATTTCACAAATTACACATACTTATCATATTCTAATCATAAAACAAAAAAATTCACCTATCATAAAACAAATTACATATATCCATTATAAAACAAATTAATCATACCAATCCAAATACAATAAACATGGATTAAACAACAAAATCAACACCAATATATCCATTTCTAATAAAAACTTACAATTAAGAAGGAGATTAAGGAGGGCGGAGGAGGAGAGGGACAGCACAAGTAGTTTCAGAGGGGTCTATGCTTGTATTTGAGAGCCAAGTTTCTGAGTTGTATCTAATTATTGAGGTGGGGAAAGGGATTTTAAATTAGCTACCATGACGGTTTCTTCCAAAAACCATCGTGGTATGCTGCTTCTATACCATGACGGTTTTTAAAAAACCATCGTGATACACCTTGCATGCCACGATGGTTTTTTAAAAAATTGTCATGGTACACGCCAACCTTACGTGATAGTTTTCATCTTCTAGAGCATAACTTCCTATGTTTTTTCCCTTTATCATGATAGTTTTTGATAAAAAGTCGTTAAATGAGGGTAATATAATCTCAAATTTGTTGTAGTGAAGGCACCGAGAGTATCTGGACCAAGACCTATCTTGAGCCTTTATGGGCCCAGATATCGAATTGGGCCCATCCTAGTGACCCAACAATATTTACCTCCAGCTCGGGGTTGGTCGGTAGCCGAAGTGCCTTGAGGTCATCATAAGACTCGATCAATGTCTTATTAAGGAAGTCTATAGTGCTTCTGACAGTTAATGATGATCGTGGACCTGAAGAGTTGCCTCAGTTATTAATCGTGGATGTTAACTGTCATGTCGTTCCATTTAAAGAGTTATTTTCCCTCTTAAATCTTAGCTATTGGATAGGAATCATTATCTCCACCGTTGGATTGGTTTCCCTATTGATCGTATGGCTGATATTTGAGGAGCCCTTTTATCTATAAATACCCTAAAATCGATTCATTTCTTTAAATTTTCAATTTTCTTAAACCGATGTGAGGGGCTCAATTGGTGACCTAGGTATAATAGCCAATCTTTGACATTTTTCACACTTCTTTGCATAGTCCATTGCTTCTTTCTTCAATGTTGGACAATTACCCTTGACAAAGGGCTTTACGTGCTAAAGATTGCCCCCTAATGTGATTATGCAGCCTCCCTTATGGATTTTTTTTTTTTTTTTTTTTTTGCATTTTTATTGCCTCTTTTTTGTCTAAATATCTTAGCAGAGGTGTAGAATTTCCTCGATGTTGGAGAACGTCATCATAAATCAAGTACTGAGCAGCTTTGTACTTCAAACTCCTTACTTCATTCTAGTCATCAGGTAGCACTTCTTTTTTCAAAAAAATTGTAGATTGGGGCTATCTAACTATCATGTGTGATAACAGGAAAAGGGTAGTCCATCTCTTGCTTTTGGATTGTAGGATGTTAAAACAGCTTAAGTGGAATGACTTTGAGTAGTTCAAAGTCTTTAGCCATGGTGAGTTTGGCTCATGCATCGACATTGCTGTTGTCAACTTGAGGTATCCTGATGAACTTATGTCATTGAAACTTTTTTAGCACTTCTCTTTCCTAATTCAGGTAGGCAGCCATCCATTCACCCCGTGCTTCATATTCTCTATTGATTTGGCTGATTACACCCTATGAATCACCATCGATAAGGACTGAGCTCACACCCATATGTTTGGTGAGCCATAGTCTTGCAAGAACGGCCTTGTATTCCGCTTCATTATATGATGCTTTGAATTTGAATTTGAATTTGATGGCCGAGGTGTTTTTGTACTTTTTTGGCCTTATTAGTATGATTTCTTCTCTTACCCTATGTTCATTAGATGATCCATCAACATATAATTTTGCATTGTAGGGGCTTTGGTTCTATTTTTATTCTCTCAATATCCGACAGGGGGCTGATTATTCCCTTGAGAGGTTAGGTTATTTTGGTTTGCCTAAACTCCACCAAGACGATTCTCCTTAATGTATTCTCATAAACAACCCCTTCTGATAAGGTCTTCAATTTCATCTTTTAGGTCTTTACATTTTGAAGTATTATGACCAACTTCTCCGTGGAACCTATAGTGCTTATTTTGATTCCTCTTTATGGGATCTTTTGTCATCGGGATCAATCTTCTTATTATATTGTGGGCTTCTACTTGGTTGTAAATTTCTTTGATATTTGTATTGAGCTCAATATATGTCTCATACCTCTGGTAAGGATGTCTTTGTATTTTATTTCCTTAAGTCGAGGCCTATGCTGGCTATGCCATAGGAAGAGCTAGAAGTAAAGCTTATGCAAGGGCTGGTGGTGGATAGTAATTTTTGGTGCTTTGACTGTTATTATTCTAATTTTCACCATTTCGATTTTCCTTTTTCTCGTTATTCTTTCCTCTATTCTGATTTTGTGTTGGCTACACTGGCAACTGATGCTGCTTATACAGAGGGTAGTATGGTGTGCCTATGGCTGTTGATAACCGAGCAACATCCTCAGCATTGATGTACTTTTGAGCTCGGGCTAGGAACTTATGCCATGATAGTGGCATTATATCTAGTGAAAACTTGAAAGCTGCCTATTGTAAATATCTGATGATAGAGATTAAGGCTGTATCTTTTGAACAGTTCTCTACTGATACCATCTCACTAAGTGATCAATAAAAGATTTCAGAGACTTAATAGGTCCTTGTTTTACAACCTAATATATGTCTCGAAGTGTTTGTTACAACCATCTACCCATAAACTATGTTATGGAGGCTTTATATAGTTCATTCTAACATGTAATACTTCTCAGTCTTAACTTCTTGAACCAATGCTAGTTGGTCCACCCAAAGTTGTGTCGAAGGCACAACACTTAATGGCATCTAGAGCCTTGTGCAATTTCATATGGGAGTTGAAAAGCTATGCATGGCCATTGGAGTCTCCCTTGTCATCAAAAAGAGGAATGTTCGGCAATTTAAGTTTAGGTTATAAAGGTTCAGCCATCACTTTGTCAGTGAATGTGTGTCTATCTAGGTTATCAAAATTGAAGGCTAGATAACCCTATCTAGCCTCCCACCTATTCACTCGTTCTACTAGCCTAAGGTGCTCCTAGAAACTTACCACCAACCTATCAATATCCTATTTGCCAGCTGGTTGTAGCTGAATTTTGTGTCTAAGGCCTCTTTTTCTTTGGTTGTTGTCTCAATTATTATTAAGTAAGACTGATGGAGCATTTTGCCTTAGTGCTAAGGGGTCATAGTCCCTCTTGGTCCTGATTATTTTGGACTTCTTCTCCTTTACGGGCTACATGCCTTCTCTAAGCTATTCTCTACCTGCTTCTATGTGATCCTGATGCCTAAGCTCGTTGTATCTACACATCATCGGAATCTCCAGTATCTTCTTGGAAACTCGCTCCATTCCTTGGGACTAGTGGAGGATTATTATTATTATCTGTACGTTGGCAAAGATTGTTTAGGGTATTATTCATGCTCTGAAATGCTTATATCAAATTCTCATAATTTTAAGTTTAGGTCCCAATCTAGGCTTGTAAGTTTGCATTTGAATTCAACGAGGTGTCCTGTAGTGGTGGAATTGGGTGATCCTGAGGACCAGGAAGAGATGGAGGCAAGGTTTCTGCCTCAAGCCTTATGCAATGTTGTTGTTTTCTTCATTCTAGCCTTGATGATTCGCATCTTTTAGATTCACTGCATCAGTGTATGTTCTTGCCATCAAAACAGATTGAGAAATTACTCCTTCTAGAAAAAGGTTGGAAAATTCTTTTGCCCTCCTTCTAGTGCCAATCATTGATGAGCAACACTTGCCTAACAAGAATCTCTCTAATTTCTCACCAAATTACTCACTCACAAATGAAGTAAATAAATCAGTAAAGAAAATAATGATAACACCACACAGATTTATAGCAGTTCACCTCAATTGAAAGCTATGTCCAATTTGGATTTTCTCAAGTGGTATGTTTCACTATGATAAAATATGAATAAAGTGAGTTTGTGCCAAGAACTGGACTTAGATTACTGTCTAGAACTGGCCTTTATTTATAGTTCTATGGTCAACCATTGCCTTTAAATATAGTTTAAATTCAGATATATAATAATCTACTCTGCTATTGGCTAAATGGCATCACCATGATATCTTATCGGACTTATCCCTTTTGAGTATCATAAATTCAATAGATCTAGATCAAATTGAGTGCTTATTGCCCTCTTAAAGGTCTTCTAACTTGAAAACAAATGTGAATTGCCCATCTTACTCTTCTTGGGTATCTTCTGAAAAAGAAGCTTCAGTAGTAGAAACTGTAGATTACACGGTGGTTTAAAACTGTCGTGGTATATTTTTACGACGGTTAAAAAATAGTCGTGTAATCGTCCGTCATGGTACCAACAAAACGTTGCACAATGGTTTTTTACTATCATGGAATCCTTATTTTGGTAGGGTTTTAGAATCTTGGGACGAGGCTACCACAATTATTTTCACCAAAACCGTTGAGAAACGCTAAGCTTACACGACGGTTTTCATAAAAACTGTCGTGTAAGCTTAGCCTTACATTGAGCTTACACGACTATTTTTATGAAAACTATCGTGTAAGGCTAAGCTTACATGATGATTTTTATGAAAACCGTTGTGTATGCTATGCCTTACACGACGGTTTTCTTAAAAACCACCGTGTAAGGCTTTGTTTCACGACGGTTTTCATAAAAACTGTCGTGAAAAAGTTGGTCTAAAGCTAAAAAGTTGGTTTCCCATTATATGAATAGTCTTATATTTCTATCATTAATACAATGCCCTGACTTCATAATCACATAATTACATTGAACTATAAAATTTTTACAAAATCATATACATATATATACATATTTACATTGTAAAGTCATGTACTCTTTTTACGCTTGCACAAGAGTAGATGGATTCTTGGTGTCTAAGTCCATGTCTTTATGTGTGAGGTAAAGAAATGATAACAAAAATAAATAGAATTAACAAAAATATTGAAAATAAAACTAATTAACCAAAACACATAGTCATAGAAACTTTTCATCAAACATATGGTGGGCATCACAATAATACTTAGGCATCATAAACACATAAAAAGTAACATATTCTCACACCAAAATGCTAAATGTTGTTCAAAGTTCTTTCAAACACCAAATACAAGTAACACATACTAAATGGCAAATATCAAAGTAATGTAAGTAATATTAAAACTAAAACTAAAGCTAAATAACACTAAAATAACCAAATAATACTAAGTTTAGAACTAACTATAACACTAAAAATAAAACTAACGGTTTGAAATTTACCAACAGCGGTGGAGTCGAAAGAACGTCAAGGGAGGAGTCAAACGATGGCGGAGTCGATGGAATGTCAAGGGACGAGGACGAACGGCAACAAACGGCACCAAGTTTGTTAGGGGTTGGTTCGAATGATGGTGGCGTCATGGAGAGAGTGACAAGAGAATGTCAAAGTCTGTGGAATGTCATGGGTGGCTGGGTTTGTCGATGGTTGGGCCGTGGGGAGGAGGAGTTAGAGAGAGAGAGGGGAGAGAGAAATGGGTTTGAGAGTTACAGAGGGTTTGAGTTGGAGAAATTTTGAATAAATAGGGAAGGCCATGGCATTGGCGCGTGCTTAAATTTGGGCAAGGACTAAAAATTTTGAATATGTGGAACCTTTCATGACGGTTTTTATAAAAACCATCGTGAAATGTAAGGCGAAACCTTTCATGACGGTTTTTATAAAAACCATTGTGAAAGGTCGCACGTGTACCTTTCACGATAATTTTTATAAAAACCATCGTGAAAGGTCTACATATTCAAAATTTTTAGTCTCCTGCCTAAATTTAAGCATGTACCAAGATGCAGAATCTTTCACGATAGTTTTTATAAAAACCGTCATGAAAGGTCCAGATATTCTAAATTTTTAGTATGCGGAACCTTTCACGACGGTTTTTATAAGAACCATCGCTAAAGGTCCCATATTCGAAATTTTTAGTCCCCCACCCAAATTTACCTTTCACGATGGTTTTTGTAAAAACCATCGTAAAAGGTCCCATATTCGAAATTTTTAGTCCCCTGTCTGAATTTAAGTATGTGCCAAGATGCGGAACCTTTTACAACGGTTTTTATAAAAACCATCGTGAAAAGTCCCGATATTCAAAATTTTTAGTAAGCAGAATCTTTCATGATGGTTTTTATAAAAACCGTCGTGAAAGGTCCCATATTCGAAATTTTTAGTCCCCCACCCAGATTTACCTTTCGTGATGGTTTTTATAAAAATCATCGTGAAAGGTCCCATATTCAAAATTTTTAGTCTTCCGCCTAAATTTAAGCACATGTCAAGATGCGGAACCTTTCACGATGGTTTTTATAAAAACCGTCGTAAAAGGTCCTGATATTTGAAATTTTTAGTATGCAGAACCTTTTATGACGGTTTTTATAAAAACCATCATGAAAGGTCCCATATTCAAAATTTTTAGTCCCCCGCCTAAATTTAAGCACACATCAAGATGCGGAACCTTTTACGACAGTCTTTATAAAAACCATCGTGAAAGGTCTACATATTCGAAATTTTTAGTCCCCCGTCCAAATTTATGCACGAGCAAAGATGTAGAACCTTTCACGTCGGTTTTTATAAAAACCGTCATGAAAGGTTTCTTATTCAAAATTTTTAATCCTCGGTCCAAATTAAACTAACACGATGATTTTTATTAAAAACCGTCATGAAAGGTTCCGTACACTAACACGATGGTTTTTGTATTTTTAGGCGCACTCTTTGCATTTTTACCTCACCTTACCACAACGGGTTTTGAAAAAAGTTGTTAAATAAGGGTTGTATAATCTTAAGATTCTAGTAGTGAGCTACCATGATGGGTTTTTAAAAAATTGTGGTGGTAAGTACCACGACAGTTTTTTAAAAAACCGTCGTGGTAGCTCCCGCACTTACCATGACGGTTTTCGTGTTCACGGGCGTAACTTACCGAACGGTCGTTAAATAAAGGTCGTATAATCTTAAATTTGTTGTAGTGCTTTGAGAATGCACTAAGCTTATATGGGACGGAATCTGTCTCAGGCCTTTATGGGCTTAGATATTGACTTGTGCCCATTGGTGTCCCGAAAACACTCTTCAACAATTTTTTGGGTAATTTTCTTGAAAATTACTTAGCATAACCACGGAACCTAAAGTTGTCATGATAAATATAATGCCCCTATATGGGGGTTAGCAGTATAGAATAAATATGAATAAATTTAATTATAATACCATTTCAAAGCAATTAAAATATTATCCATGGGTCTTTGAAGAAAGTAGAAAATAAGAATATGCTTTAAATAACAATCCATAGTTTTAATATAGCACCAAATATTAAAAATACAATCATCATCATTATATCACAATTCTCAGCCCAAACACAGCCACAACAACAGTTTTATGAATCTTACATGTTTAGAATGAGTTATAGATAAAGCTAAGATATTCCAACATGACCCTAGCATGTTGTTGTCTAGTCCTCATCAGACAAGCTACACCGAACTCTACCTGAAAGATGAAAATATAATAGGATTGAGCATCCACATGCCCAATAGAGAATACCATTATTCACCTTTAGGTTTTATTAATTACCATATTAAAACCTGCATGGTTAGTTATTTTTCAATGATTATTCCTTTTATGAGATTCATTGTGTTCATATTCCATGGATACCTTACGTTAATCATTATCAAGTTTTATACACATACATATATACAAATATTATGATTCATGAATGTTCCTAGGTATCCTTATTTCAATGGAGTATCTCATCACTAAGTCATCGAAACCCAAAGGAGCATGCTTTTCCACTCTACAATCATTTTAAGAGTGTTGAGTAAGGGGAAATGAAGGCCCAGATCCTCACCAAGTCGATTCTTGTACAGTGCATTCTGGAACTTTAGATCCAAGAGAGCGTCATCACCTCCCCATATTTTACCTTTTAGGGTATTCGTGCCCAAGGACGTAACCACCACCCTCTTCATGTCTTACAATTCCTTTATAATCATTAATTATGCTTAGAGTCAAACTTTCCTAACCATGCTTCTCAATTACATCAATACATGTCAAATCAATTCATTCTCGCTACAAAATGTAGGATGAGTTCCACAATATTGTGTCATGAGTAATATTCATATACGTTCAAAATATCATATGTATATATTCCAATGTAAAGAACCAAATTTAATTAATAAAGACATCACAAAGATTAATAATAGAATCCTTACCACTTTATAAAATATCCATTGATAACTTCCAACTTACACAATCAAGTTCACTACGTAAGCTCCAAATACGTTTTTATCCTAAAACGTATAAAAATAACTATACTTAACTTACATCCTAATCTATAATTATGTTAATTTACCATTTATTTTTATTAGTGTGTTATAATCATTAATATGCTAAAAATATGAATATCAATTTTTTCAGCTTAATTTTTAGTAAATTATGAAATAAATAAAGTAACAATAAAATAAAAACATATGAATTTTATTTTGGTATGAAATACATTAAAATGGATTTTTAAAATAAATAATATGATTTTAAAATATTTAGAAATAAAATAATTAAAAAAGTTTGATATTCATTAAAATAAAATTATTTAAAATTACAAACTTTATTGAAAAATATTGATTATTTCCAAAACATAGCTTGTTAATTTTTACTATTGTCCTAGTGGATTGGCATTTTTTATTTATTCCTAAGGTTGGGGGTTCAAACCCTACATGAAGCATAAAATCTAGCTTTTATTTTTATTAAATCTTTGTTTGAAAAAATGACACGTCATTTTTCATGAGGAAAAATTATTCCAGAGAACCTATATTTTTTAAGCTTTTCTTTAAAATCTTAGTTTTCTAACATCTTTTTAGGCATAAAATAATAAATGAACAATATATAATCTTTTATAAATATCAGAAACACATTTCTCACAAATTTTATACTAAAACACAAATTTAAATCAAAGTTTAAGTTTAGAAAATCCAACCTCAAAACTTAGTTAAAAGGTGTTGTTTGATATTAAAAATCCCCAAGTTTTCTTGATCAATGAGTTGTTAGGATAAAGTTTATGTGATTTCAATTGAAAAATGGGAGAGATTTTGAGGTTTGGTCTCTTGGATCTCTCTTGGTATAGTGGCTGTTGTGGGAGGAAAATGGAAGCAAGGAAGAAGAAAGAAGAAGAGAGTGAAGAGGGAGATAGAGAAAGGGGGATTAAAAAGAGAAAAAGAAGAAGGAAAGAAAGGGGAGAAAAAAGGAAAAATGATCAAATCCAATTAAATGTGGGATACTTGTCTAAGTTTTGGTAAGAAACAACAAAGGAAAAGGTAAGGAAGGGTCTTCACGGGAAGACTTTGAAGGAAAATATCAAAATGACAGTTTTGAAATTAACTTAAAGTTTCAAAAACATTTTAATAAATATGTTAAATAGGTGCAGAAAAATTTTAGATAAATTAAAAATAGGTAGAATAAATAATATGGAATCAATTTTAAAGGCAACAAAATTTTATAAAATTTTAAATTGACACCTGTAATTAAATTATACACAATTATATCCGCTAAAATACTTGATGTTACAATAAAAAGAAAAAAATTAATTAATCAAAATCTTTTTGCAAACCAAAAATTTTAAAACATATTACGTACCCCGAAATCGAACATCATAATCGACAACATTATCATCATCAACAACAGCAAAAACAACATCATTAGAAACATAAATTCATATGAAAATGTTAGGAAAAAAAAAACGTAAAAAGTACAACCTAAAACATGTATAAATTATGAAAAATGTAGAAAGAAACCTAAAACCAAATAATCTTACATCATGATAAACAGCATTATCAATAACATAATACATTCTCAATCTCTAAATAAATGAAAACGTGTAAAAAAAAATGAAAATATAAAAAGAAAACCAAAAACAAGTAGAAAAAATATATAAAAAATGTAAAAAAAAAAATCAAATAATTTATCAACTCCAAAACAACACAATATCAACATCTAATCAGACAATTTAAAACATGTAAAAAGGAGATATGATTTAAAGATAATCTTACAACATCACCAATAGCACACTACATTCTTGAACATCTGAATAATAATAACTGAATATTAACATATCCATAATCTATAATCTATAATATATATCTACTCTAATACATATAAAAGAGAGAATGAGGTTGCTTTTTTATTTTGCACTTCAACCAAGTAATCGAATGGTCCATATCACCCAACTCTTTTTTTTTTTTTTCACTTTAAATGCAATGATTTAAATTAATCCACATGGCATATGTATTCTCTTACATTTTATGCTTCAATCTTGTTTATTTATTTTATCTCATATAATTTTTTTAACATTGTTTAATCCATTTTTTCAAATCATACTGTTTATGTTTGCTAAAGTTTATGGATGGGTGATTTTTATTTTTATTTTAAATTCACATATTTCATCTATCTTTCACATAAAATATTATCTTATTGTTAAGCACTTATATGTTTTTAAAAAATATAAAAAAAAAGTTGGTTTACAAAAATATACAACAATAAATGTTTATAAAATAATAAATGAACAATATATAATCTTTTCTAAATATCAGAAATGCATTTCTCACAAATTTTATACTAAAACACAAATTTAAATCAAAGTTTAAGTTTAGAAAATCCAACCTCAAAACCTATTTCAAAAGTGTTATTTGATCTTGAAAATCCCCAAGTTTTCATGATTAATGAGTTGCTAGGATAGAGTTTATGTGATTTTAGTTAAAAAACGGGTGAGATTTTGAGGTTTGGTCTCTTAGATCTCTCTTGGTATAGTGGCTACCATGGGAGGAAAATGGAAGCAGGGAAGAAGAAAGAAGAAGAAGGAAGTGAAAAGGGAGATAGAGAAAGGGGGATTAAAAAGAGAAAAAGAAGAAGGAAAGAAAGGGGGAAAAGAAAAGGAAAAATGATCAAAATCCCATTAAATGCGGGATACTTGTCTAAGTATTGGTGAAAAACAACAAAAGAAAAGGTAAGGAAGGGAAGACTTTGAAGGAAAATGTCAAAATGACAATTTTGAAATTAACTCAAAGTTTCAAGGGTATTTTAGTAAATATGCTAAATAGGTGCAGAAAAATTTTAGATAAATTAAAAATAGGTAGAATAAATAATATAAAATCAATTTTAGATGCAACAAAATTTTATAAAATTTTAAATTGGCACACTGTAATTAAATTATACACAATTACATCCGCTAAAATAACTTGTGTTACAATAAAAAGAAAAAAATTAATTAATCAAAATCTTTTTGCAAACCAAAAATTTTAAAACATATTACGTACCCCGAAATCTAACATCATAACCAACAACATTATCATCATCAACAACAGCAAAAACAACATCATTAGAAACATAAATTCATATGAAAATGTTAAAAAAAAAAGTAAAAAGTACAACCTAAAACATGTATAAATTATGAAAAAAATAGAAAGATAACTTAAAACCAAAAAATCTTGCATCATGATAAACAACATTATCAATAACATAATACATTCTCAATCTCTAAATAAATGAAAACGTGTAAAAAAATGAAAATATAAAAAGAAAACCAAAAACAAGTAGAAAAAATATATGAAAAATGGAAAAAAAATCAAATAATTTATCAACTCCAAAACAACACAATATCAACATCTAATTAGACAATTTAAAACATGTAAAAAGAAGATATGATTTTAAAAAGATAATCTTACGACATCATTAATAGCACACTGCATTCTGAACATCTGAATAATAATAACTGAATATTAACTAGGGCCGGCAATTCAGATACGATACAAGGACACGATACAAAAACGACATGCGATAAACGGGTTTAGACCGCGCGTTTATTAATTGTGCTATAAATAGGTTGGCACTAATAACACGAAATTAAACGGGCTGGATTCGTGCTAACACGCTAAACACGCCTTAACACGTTTAATTAAACGGGCCGTAAACGTGTTAACACGCCACGACACGACCCGCCCATTTATAACACATTTAAACTTAAAAATAAAAATATTTGAAATATTTATAGTAGGTTAATATTAATTAGATATTGTGTTTTTGCTAATTTTCTTTATTGGCTTTTTTTCATTTTTTTAAATTTTTTAAATTTTTAATTTTTTTTAATTTTTAGTTAATTGGGTCATAAACGTGTCATATGCGTGTTGTTACCGTGTCAACCAATCACGGTACGTTTAATAATCGTGTTAATCATGCCGTATCGTGTTACGCGTGCTATAGGCATGTCGTGTTCGTGTTTGCATTTTTGGCACATTTATTAATCGTATCGTGTTAGTGTTCGGACTAAACGTGCCGTGCTATAAACGTGCTAACACGAATACGATTATTGTCACCCCTAATATTAACATATCTATAATCTATAATCTATAATCTATATCTACTATAATACATATAAAAGAGAGAATGAGGTTGCTTTTTTATTTTGCACTTCAACCAATTAACCGAATGGTCCATATCACCCAACTCTTTTTTTTTTTTTTTTTTGACTTTAAATGCAATGATTTAAATTAATCCACATGGCATATGTATTCTCTTACACTTTATGCTTCAATCTTTTTTATTTATTTTATCTCATATCATTTTTTTAACATTGTTTAATCCATTTTTTAAAATCATACTATTTATATTTGCTAAAATTTATGGATGGGTGGTTTTTTTATTTTTATTTTAAATTCACATATTTCATCTATCTTTCACATAAAATATAATCGTATTGTTAGGCACTTCTATGTTTTAAAAAATATTAAAAAAAAGTTGGTTTAGAAAAATATACAACAATAAATGTTTATAAAAAACATTTTTTCTTAATAAAAAAAGCCACACTTTTTTCTTAAAGAACATAAAACAATAACCAAAATAAGAAAATTGTATGTATGTTAAACACTTTTACTATAGTTCTTTTAACTGTGATTTTGTAGATTCACCAATATTTTTGTTACAAAATATGCATGCTTAAAATTATAAATTGAGAGGAAACAATTATTGGAATTAAAATATTTAATCACACATAATAATTTAAAATGATTTAAAAAAACTGCCATAAAAACGACGCATCTCCGAATGTTAGTTTTATAACATATGAGACAATGGCAATGGCAACGACGATAACAGAAACAGTGGTGACAATAGAGATTGGCGATGGGGCTGGCGTGAGCTAAGCCTTTTGGAGAGAGAAACAACGACATTATATTTGCGAGGGAAGAATTTGTGAACATACTGTTTCGAGGGTTTGGGGAAATTTTGGATCCTCACGCTTAAAAAGGGAATCCACGGCTTAAAATGATGGTTTCTACAAAACTGTGTCCTTTACCGTGCAGTTTGAATTTTTGAAAGATGAAAGACTATATGCCGCTTTCATGTGCATTGTCTGGTGATAAATAACAATGGTCTTTATATATGCATCTTGTGTCATGCCCAATAATGCTCATGCAAAGTGTAAATGTTATATCCATTTACTTTAACACTAGCTGTGGCCTTCTCCAACCCACACGCTATTGTAGCGCCTAGCGCTATTTTAGTTGCAAAAATAACCTCTAATTTTACGCCAAACAGCAACATCATTTTAGCTTTTGTGACAATATAACACCATATTTGGTGCAATGCACTATCTTATTTTTATAAAAAATCGTAAAATCGACACTAGAAATTTATATAATTCTTAATTTTTATCCCAAATGCATATTATTCAACAATTTTTCCCTAATCTTTTTAAGATGATTTAATAATTGTTTTTATATTTTTTAATTTAGTATTATTTATGTTAACATGTAATAAAATGACCAAATTGATGTGTATTATGCAATAAAAATAAGTATTTACTATTTTTTGTTTTGTTGGTTGACTTAGTAATATATATTATGCATTAATAAGAATAAATAATTATTAAGAACATAAGTGGCTAAATAGATTAATTGGTGGTAATTGAAAGAAAGAAATATATGGGGAATATTTTTTTGTGCAACTTTTAATGTTATTGGGTTGAAGTTGAAGTTTAAATTTGATGCTAAAATTGTACCAATTTGATGCAAAAGCAACACTAAAATAGTGGAATGGGTTGGGGATGGACTTATATTGGTATGTTTTGGTACTATTCTTTGACATGACCAATGCACATATGTTGGTCTGAACTGCATGCTGACACTTTAGCTTACTTTACAAAGAACCAAATAAAGAAAAGCACACATGATCATATAAATTCAGATGTAGAGGCAAGTTAACTTTGTCAACTTGGGAAGGGGAAGAGTTAAGGCCAAGAACGCATGACTTGATTGTTCAGTTTTTGGGAAAAGAATAACTGTCGTTGAGTCGGACAACAGTAGTTGTAAAATTCGTCATGTGCAAGCGTAATATGTGGGGTTGATCGGAAAGTGGGAAGCACAAATAAAGAAAAAGAAGTCGTACGTGCATGTACAGTACACCCCCTCACGGCGGATCCAATTCGTCCGTCCAACGGTAGGTATCAATTGACTATCACAAAAGTCTGTACATTTACTCCAAAATACATAACTCAAAAATAGGACAACAAAAATTTGGGAAAAAAAAAAAGAAAACACATCTGGTACTCAAAATATATATTGATATGATAACATGCTATATAGGTTGAAATATATAGCAACGGAGTCAATAGTTTTACAAGTGCTGATAAGTTTCAATGTTAACCCTTGCAAAAATTACTTACATCCCCAAAGGCTTTGATTAGTGAGTATTTTACTCACAAATCAAGTATTTCTTAAGTTTAAATATTGTGTAGAACCTCAAGTTATTGTGTTATTTTGAAGTTTTTGGTGTTATTTTATAGAAAATAATAAAATGGGACTTACAGGGATTTTTAACAATATTTTGGAGTGAAGAGAGACAAAGACAGCGCCTACTAATGTATGAGGACAAAACTTAGGCGCTGCAGCCCAGCAGCCCAACGCTGCAATGCCAACAACGGGCGCTATGCACATGTGGCAGCACGTTTATTTTCTCTGCTGCCGCATGCGCAAACAAAAGGGACGCACAGGTGCATGCCTCAGTCCTGCGGCCACGCGTCCCTAGGTTTTCTTTTGTGTTGATTCTCATTTTAAGGGCTGATTTGGTCTAAATTCAATCTAAGCCCTAATAATCGATTCTGAAATGATGCCTAACACCTTAAAAACCCTAGAGCCCATATTTTTTGAGAGGAAGCCTCCATTTTTGGAGGAGGAGGCACACATTCCTAAGGGAGATTTGGAGCTAAATCCAAGGAGAAAGATGTGAAAAAGAAAAGAAAAAATTTATTTTCTCCATTTTAGCTTAGGATTTTAGTTCTAGTTTTTAGATTTAAGTTTTCTTTTCAATATATCATCATGGGAGAAGGCAGTTGGAGATCAAGAAGTTGAAGTGACAAAGAAGATGGAGAGCTTAGAGCTTGTGACAACTCCAAAATGGGTTTTTTTTTATTTTCATTCTCTTATTTATATTTTTGTGATTTGTAAATGTTTAACCCCTTAAAGTCGGATTCTTTAATTTGATTATAGAGTAATTATTTTTCTAGCTTTGATTTTTGCCAAATTATGAATTGATTTATTTTTAGGGTATTTTTATGATTTATTTGTGTTTTTCCACTCTTAATGCTTCTAATTTACTTGGCTAATAAATTAAATGATTTTAGTATATAGGGTTTAACGCTGAAAAGAGGGATTGCCATGTATGGATCTTGGAAAACGCAACGTAGGTGACTATAAGGTCGAGAGAATTACAGTTCTTTGTAGTCATATGGAGAACTAGAACTTAATAAATGCTAATTATTTAGTTCTAGATAAAGATATTGGAATCAGATTTTTAAGCATGTTATCCAATTTGACACTCGAGAAAGATAATTAGTTTAATTAAGAGGTTCTCGACTAATTAATCATAAGATTCATTTATTTATAAAATTAATGCAAGTTAATTGTAGTGAAATTGATGCTCTAGTATTTTGTGTTAATTGTTTTTGTTATTTTATCTTATTTGCTTAGCCATTTTTATTAGTTTCTTTATTCAGTCATCTAAATAATCTTAAAGCAAATTAATTTTGGTAATTAACACAAAATTAACACAATTCTTATGAAATCGACATCCGGACTCCAAACACTTTATTACTTGTGACCGTGTACGCTTTCACGTGTCATTCATAGGCTCTTAAAGAAGTACAAAAGAATATTGTAAAATTATCTTTTCTATATCCCTTCAGCCCATTACTGATCAGTCTATTGAGTAATCTATCTCAGAAAAGTTCGAGTAAAAGACGGTTAGCGCATCCATGACATGTATTTCAAAATGCTGATTCTATAGAATAACCCCAAACGATCTAATCTCAAGGTCCTTGCTGCAGAACATCATCTTCAACAGCTGCTCAAAGCGGAGTTCACTTGGGACCGCAGAGAAGGCCCGTACTTTTGATGCATCTTTATTATACTGCATGTTAAAAAGATGAATAACTACAAAAGCAGAATAAATAAAACATACACATATACATCTGATATGCCCGATGCCTTTAAAATTCAAGAAGAAACATGCATATATCTAATTAGTCAATTTCATTCAAAGGAAAAAGTTAATTAACTTCATGAGTCATTTCAATTTTTTTTCATCTTCTTTTGTGCTACCAAATTAGCAACTTTAATGTAGAATAAGTAAAATTTTATAATTATCTTACCGCTATAACAAGAAAACGCCTTTAAGATTTCTATAACCTTCACAGCAAACTTGATTGAACAAAAGGAGAAACCATCTACATTAACATTGTTTGTCAAACTTGTAAACAAAAATAAATTAAAAAAATAGGTTGTCAATCCATCGACATAAAGATTGATGTCAAACTCTTCAGCAAAAAAAAAAAAAAAAGGAGAGAGAGAGAGAGAGAGAGAAAGATTTCCAATTGTTGGTCCAATGAGCAAAATGCAAAAAATCTCATTTTAACCTTGTCAAATATCATTGTTGTTTTTATTGTGGAACAAAAATTATTTCCTTTTTTCCCTTAAAAATCTTTATTTTTACCCTAAAAAAATTCTTTCTGAAAAAAGTAAAACTTACAGCAATGGTAAAAAGTAAGAACTAAAAAAATTTTATTGAGAAAAGCTTTGCTTAGAGTTTAAACATCCCCAGAGAAAAGATACGCAAATCTAATGAAAAGTAAAAGAAATTATCAAAACACAAAGCCCTAATACAAAAACGATTTTTTAAAGAAGAAAATCTAAGTAAAAGAAGCATAAACAATACGTAGAGGATGTATATGCAATGAAATATACACAGAGATGAACTATTTTAAGGATAAGAAATAAATACAAGTTACCTAAAGAGAACAAGGACAATTTTTGGGTTTGGGTTTTTGACAGAGCATGAACAAAAGTTTTTCCATTAGCTTCTGAAAAAGGAGCTCATATAACAACAAAATATCTTAGAAGTTTTTTGGGAAATTTGTAATTTCACAAGGGCCAATATTGAAAGTTAAACTTTTTTTATCCGTCCATTTGGGGAGGATCGTTTTTGGTGGGGCCCAAGGGATTCTCAATCCCTGGTTTATTTTCTTCTTCCCGCCAATCCATCCAACCAAACAACACCAATTCTCACTTTCCACACCTCAATCCCTCAACTCCAATCCCCTCCACCCTTCCGTCCCTCCAACCAAACGCATTCTTAAGAGCAAGAATAAAAATTGATAGCAAGGGATTAAAAGAAAAGAAATTAATTGCATATTTTACAACAAAATTTTTAAGAACCTGAAATCCCCTTTTGATCTCTCTACCTCACTTCCCACACTCTCTTATGCTCTCTCTTGCCATTGACGGGGCTGCAAGGCTCTATTTTGAAATCATCGGCCATGAATGTCGAGGATCCCGACGGAGCTCGCCACTAGTTCATCTTTGGTGATGGGCAACAACGATTCCGAGATCTTATATCTCCTCTGGCCAGAGCAGTGATGATTGACGATGAAGCTATCTCCGAGAATGACTTCCTTATTCGCCGCCTCTGTCAAAGAAGTGGGACACATACAACTGGGGCCGAAAATGAGAATCTAATTCCTCAACAGTCAACAACCAAAATACGCTATTTTTTCAAATTATTTTAGACCTACTATTTTCCTTTTTATTTCTCTATGAAAAACGTATCTCTAGGCCCTTGTCATGCAAGACGCACTTTTCACGTGAATTGCATAGAAACCACTGTAGAAGCCCCTGACACATGCATTTGATGTCGATTACTATAACCTCATAATCGATTTGTTTTTTTTCTTCACACCTTTGTCATTCCTCTATTGTGGTAAACCCATACCGCCCAAAAGCTCAATTTTTCCAAGAAAGCATGCTTTTTGACACACACAAACACACATATATATATGATATATTTCATAGATTTAAGCATGATAAAAAAATAGTTCATTATGTGTTTTCTTCAACCTTGAAGGTTGATTTTTTTGTTCTTAAATTTTTAAGTTGTATTTTAGGTTCAACTAGAAGCTTTGCTATCCAAAGTAGCCTTCCCCAGAATTAACCGAAACCCCACCAAGTCTTCAATCACCTCTGACGCATTCTTTTCCCTCCTCAAGGAAGCCTTGTGGTAATAAAACGTTTGATGTCCACTTTTAACCCGCTCCATTCTTGTTCAGTCTCCGAAATTGTTCCTCAACGGCCCTTAACCACTTGATCTCCTTTTCCAATCCTAGAATCTGCGACCCCTCAAAAGCCGAATTAAGGTGATTCAAGAGCTTCGAAAACTTCTTTGGAGCTTCAGCCATCTTTATTTTAGAAAATCAACCCAACTTTTAACCACAGAAGTTCAAGCCAATATGTTTCGAATTAATAAGCCAAACAAATCTGTGGTTGAAATAAAAGGTTTTAAAAGTACGATTCATATAATGTGCTATAATACCTCGAAATCAATTAAGTGTGATTAGTATGTAATTTGGTGGATTAGTGTGCCTAATTTTAAATTGAGAATAATTTAATTATTTTGTGGTATTTTTTTAATTAATTTTACTTTTAATTATGTGTTCGTTATCTTAATTTTAAAATTTGTTAAAATTACCATAAATGAATTTTGGCATTTTGTCACCTCTTTCTTTTAACACAAAGTTTCGACAACTTCTATTTAATTTATTCTATTAAAATAAAATTATGAAACTAAACAATTTGTCAAATTCCAAATAAGTCCCAAACTTAGTCTCTCTCTTCTTTTTTTCCCTTCCAGTATCAACTACGTGGCTTATTTCCTTGAATACCGCTTTGAAAACAGTTTCATGAAAGCTATGTACGATATTTTGTTTTCACCCACAGAGCAGTGCATAATAAAATGCACTCCCACTCACCCTCACTCTTACTTTCCCTCTCTCTTTCTTTCTTGTTGTCTCTTCCTTTGTTGTATACACACACATACTTAGAGACATTTCAAGAGCAGTTTCTCAACTTAATTTCTACCAAACAGGGGGCCAAGAAATAGTGTTGGAACCCACACTACAAGAAATTATTAATTACACGACCATTATTTCACGATCGTTTTCTTAAAAACCGTCGTGGTAAGGTCAAAAAAATGTAGCGAGTTACGCTCGCGAAAACGAAGACCGTCGTGGGAAGGGGCGGGAGATACCACGACGGTTTTTTAATATTGGAAACTGAGGGGGAAATTATTCTTCTTAACATACAATGTTAGAGAACATTGGATGTTATGACTTATTTCGCCATGGGAGGACCAAATATATTGGTTTGACCCCCTCGGACACCCACCACGTGAGGATTTTGTATCAGTTACGAGATTGTAAGTATTAATATTCTCTAATAAAATTAATTTTTTTTAGTCCCACATAATTGTGTCGTCTATTAATTTATTATTTAAACATGACACATTGTTAGGGCGCTTAACAATTGAAAGCTTCAAGCGGAAACCGGTGTCACAAACCGACCGAATAGAATGCTATATTCTAAACGTAAGTGTCCAAGACAACAAGAAAACATAGAATGTGATTTTTTTATTATACGTTTCATGCGAGATATAATTACAAGTGGTATACAAGCCTTAGGAAAAAAAGATTTTTATATACATATGGATATACATGAAGTTAGATTAGAGTGGGTACAATTTATAAATAGGTATGTGCTTTTTAGATAGGTATACGTCATAGTAGATTAACAAAGTGCTCAAAATATCTCAAATGTAAAATGATCTTGTAAATACATTGTAATTTTTAATATACAGCAATTATTGTATGCAATTAGGGCCTTAATGTAATGGATAACACATGGGACTGGCCATCTTGTGGGACATAGAAATTATTGCAGAATTTTTTTTTTTGAGAAAATACCAAATTTCACGATGATTTTTGATCAAAACCGTCGTGAAAACCCTAGCTTCCACGACGGTTTTGACCAAAAACCGTCGTGGAAACTAACTTCTTTGATGGTTTTGATCAAAAACCGTCATGGGAGATAGAGTTTCTACGACGGTTTTGATCAAAAACCATCGTGAAAGTTAGGGTTTCCACCACGGTTTTGATCAAAAATCGTCGTGAAAAGCCCAACTTTCATGACGGTTTTTGATCAAAATCGTCGTGAAAAATTACCCCATACACACCATTTTCGCGCCAATTCTTCTATTACATGACGGTAAAAAATCGTCTTGAAAACTCAATCTTGTTCCATGACTAAAGTTTTTACGACAGTTTTTTAACCGTCATGAAATTTTTCAACAACGGTTATAAACCATTGTGAAATCCACATTTTGTAGTAGTGCCACCAAAATCTCTTCCAAAAACGTCACATTCAGTTTAGCTCTTTTTATTCAAAATATTGTTTCAAATTGTCCAAATCTTCCATGCATGTTACAATCCAAGTTTTATAACATATGATCTGAGTCTATAGAACGTGTTTTATTACGAATCCATACTTTATTTGAGTCAAATAGAATTTAACAAGTTTTATAATTTTTTTCATTTTTTCAAAATAAATTTGTAAATGCATGAAAAATTGGAGAAAAGTGTTTAAATGTGTTCTAGTAGATTATTCCACACTTTCTGAATGTTACCCAAGCTCTGGGATTGTAAAAGAATAGGTTAAATGAGCTTTTGAGCTTAGGTTGGTCGAGACTCGAAATCTGAAATTTTTCAGTTTTTGACAGATCGGCAAGATGAACTCATACTTCAGTAGGCTAGATTCAAGCAGTTTGGTAGGCTGGACTCACGTGGTCAGTAGGCCAAATTGTAGGCTGGACCTGAGTGGTTGATAGGCCAATCGAATTACATAAAAACAATGATTTTTCACTATTTTTCATCATCTAATGATAAAAAGGGATTTTGATTTTTATGACATGATTATATAAACTTTAAAGGCACACTAAGATACCATGAAATAAAATACTAATATAGGATATTCTAAATTAGATATTACAGAATCTAGTCCACATCTAAGATTTTCGCGGTTCCAATGAGCTAACATATTGCAGACCAAGATAGTAGAGTTAGTGCTAGTGTGCTAAATAAGGAGAGAGGACTCTAGACCCTCTCTTTGTTAGCCATGATTTTAAAAGGGGTTTTGGCCACAAAGTATTTTCTTGGAAATGTTTTGAAGGTCTAATTTAGTGAATTTACTTAATTATTTTCAGTAACTATTGAGTGATGGAATGTTTATGATAAATGGAATAATGAATGTAAATAAGAAAACTCGATAACGTGAGACTCTCGTAATGGTATAAGCACCACAATAATTAGTACCGAGCAAGTCAAGAACTCCGTTCAGAATGAGACATCGGTGAATGATGCCATATACAAAGATCAGGTCATGTAAAGAACAACCTTAGGGGTAGGTCCTGAAACCCAGCTGAGCCACTACGGTAGTGATTCTTGATGGCTTTGCACAAGGTAAAATGGTAAATATAATATTAAACAATCATTAGACCGAAATGGTAAGTACGATGGAATATATTTTCTGCCTTTTTATAGTTTCTGTATTAATGAAGGATTTACTTATTTATGTTAATCTTTTTCAAACTCTTTGTCCTACTAAGCCTTTCACTTATGATTTTTATTGTTTTAAAATTTTTCCCCCCTTTAGATGGTTCATAACACACCGCCAACTAGGATACTGCTGATTGCACGTGTGGCCATAGGAGTTTGATTTATTTATCCATTTATTTAATTGAGACATGTAATATTTGTATGTTATTTATTTTGTTTTAGACTGTGGTTTGTATCTTATATATGTCGGTACTATCTATGTGTGCACAATGTAGGCCAGGTGCAGCCCGACCTACTCTCGCTAATATTTATATTTTAATTTAAATTAATTTAGAGGTAATTTTACCAAATTATATATTAGGATTTAATAAATGATAAACATCTAAAATGTTTTAAATTTACCATATTTTTATAAATAACTTGAATAATTAATTGGTGAGTTTGTTTAAAAAACTATTTAATTAATTTAATTAATATGCCATGTAACCACTCGGGTCTGGGTGCGTGATACGTGCATGGGTTTATGCCAATTCAAACCATAGAAACGGTTCAAATTAGCATTTGATGGAGTAATAACTAGGGCCAATTCAAATCATAAAGGCAGTTTTAAATGGGTCAAACACCTAAAATCCAAACTTTGCTTGCCCTCAAGTTCATATAGTTTGAACCATTTTTTACAGTAAAAACTATTCTCATTCTCATTTTCCTTCATAAACTATAATTTTTCAAACATCAGTTCTCAGTTCACTAGTACAAATTGCATGTTAGATGACATGTTAAAACCTTTTAATGATGGTCAGACAAACCATTGTTTAATATAGCATCGTAATATGTATATATGTTAGATGACGGTTTTTTAACTATTGTCTTATGGACTTTGCTGCGCGAATGGATTAATATTAGAAGATGGTTTCCTAAAGTCGTTGCCTAACAAAGCTTTGCTATTTACATAAGACAATGGTTTCATCAATAAACTGTCATCTAATGTCTTGCCCTGAACACAATATGACCAAATTTTATTTCGTCTACCTATGGATGTCCTTCTTGTAATCAATTTGTTCATATTAGCCTTACAATTCACTGATAACATAATTATCAATAATTTATAAAAATTTAATATAACAGAATCTAACAATAACAAAGTATAAGAATTCAATTAAATGTATTATTTACATATTGCTTATGCATTGTTGTACATATTCTCCTCATTCATCCATCACCTCACTCAAATGCTCATTAGTGTAAAATTCTTAGCTTGTCATGGCTTGTGTCCCCTTATTCATAACAATATCTCTCATGTATCTTAGCACAAAATAGTTGCATTCTTTGGCTCCCTCTTGTTGAGCTATTATCTAAAAAGGATGTAAAGATATATATTAGTTTAAACAACAATTCACGCATTTTTTATTATAATTTAATAAGTAATCCATGAGATGGATTAAAGAAGACTTGAGTTTATGTTTTCAACTTCCACTCATTTAAGGCCCTCTATATAGTTCGTTAAATTGCAATCAATCAAAAGATAGATGTCATAAATTAGAAGTAATAAATAATATAGTTATTAAGATTACACTTATAAATGAATCATCATTTTCAAGTTGAGGTGTGCATCATGGCCAAGTGGATTGAACCACATTACCCTATCTTTTTGAGGTAAATGATGTATAATATTTAATAAACCCAACTATTATATGATGTAAAATAAATCGACTAATTCTTCTTTTATTCAAAAACTTATAGAGCATCCTTGCTTGTTGTTCAATAGCAACCTCAACTTGGCTTGGCACATAGGAAGTTGATAGGAGTTGATGAAGCCAAACTTGGTGAGCTGATTTCTGACATGACAAGGTGACATAATAAATTGCATATAAAAAGCAAAGAATGTTATACGATGATAAGTAACAAGTAAAAAGTAAAAATAAAATAAAGATTGTTGACAATTAATGAAAAATGCAGATATAAGTTTATATTTCATGTATGCCATGACACATGTCACACTAATTTGAGTGAAATTGAAAAACCAATCAATGTCCTTGGCGGTGACGTAAAAGGTCATACCCTCCATCTTGGTGATGTCATAAGGCATCATAATTCTATTTGTGTTTGAGGCGTCCTTGCATTGTTTCAAGTAACCATATGAGCTTATCATTTTTAGCGGTAATCTTTCCAAGCCATCTATTGATTATGTCACCTCCATATTATCCTCCTTTTGTTGCCTCTTTTTGTTGGAAATATCAATTCGATGATGCAATAGAACTTTAAAATTTTTATTAATCACCCAAAAACATACTCATGTTGCTATAAACAATAAATAGAATTCTAATTAAACGTACTTGTTGATGAACTAGAAGCAGCACGTCTGATTGAAAATTTCAACCTTTATATCTTCAATGCTATGTCTCTTCCTTCTAATTATTGTGTTTATGGGCACAACTCAATGGAAAACTCGCCAAAGACTCTCCTCTAAATTTTCTTACTCTTAAAGAAGCACCAAATGTTAGAAATAAGTGCTAATATGTTTTTGGAGACTTTTTATCAATAAAAATTTTATTTTTTATTCATATACTAAATGTTGTCCTCTTTATGTTCATTTCTGTTGAATATACGATAAACAAACAAAAGTCTAAGACTGTCAGTCTAAACCTTTAAGAATCATGCATATGATAGACAGATTATGCGAAAGACATGAATCTTAAAGGTAATAGTCTAAATCATAAGATCTACAATCAAAGGAGTAAAGGTGGGCACTTTATTCATGCTAAGATTATTATGTTGTTTACATCCCTAACAGGAGAGGGTTTGTCTTGGTCATCGTAGTGGCACTCCATGAGTAGAAACATTTGTGCATTGTCATAGGTGATGATATATTAGATCGGGATGAAAAGTTGAATTGATTTAGTTAATAATTCTGTTTGTGCTAATCAATTTACTTTAGACAATCATATGTATTGTGTCTTAATCCTAAAATGACTAATGGGTCCGTAATCTTGACTTTTGCTTTTGATATACCAAAGGTGACATCCTGACTTAATGGTAATATGCATATCGGTACATTAGAAGCATCACTCTTGATTGAAATAGATTCGCTATTCATAGATATGGAATCCATAGTTCTTTTATAAAGTTAATGATATTCTCTTTTATGCATGATCCTGTAACAAAAAGACTAGCGCGCTCAACCATTTGGATACATAGGTGTAACCAACTGGTATTTTATCTATGGATAGTAAATATTATAATGGTGTGATAATAGAATGTAAGATAAAAATAATCAAGAAGGTAAAACAAAATTTATCCTTAAGCTGATTATGAATATCCTATGAGGATGTGACACATTATGATATGTCATAAATAGTTAGCTTGATTAGAGCTTTGTAATTTTATATATTTCAAAAGTGCAGCTCTAACCTTTTAATAGAATAGTGTTGAAGTTGATAATTATAAAATATGTATCTAGGATATTATATCTTATAATTATAGGAGCTTAAATTATATATGTCTAACGGGTCCTCTTTGCTAGCTCATAATAGATTCTATAACGATACGATATGTTTTTCCTATATATTAATGACTTATGTTAAATTATTAGATTGGCTAAAATTTGAGTTGATTGGATTTAATATTTCATGCTAGTTTATCAATTAAATTAATTTTGAGAATTAATTTAAGATAAACATGTTGAATTATTTGGCTATTATTTTATTTGTATAGGTTTATATGTATATGACTATTTTAATCAAATAACTTTTTTATTTGGTGATTTGAATTAAAATTGAGGCTTCATAAAATATACCTGGGTCAAATAAGATAGGATTTATCTAATTGGTTGAAATTGGATATATCATATCAGCTTGAGAAGTTATAATTTGATTCGAACTCCAAGCGACCACAGGCTTGACCATGATACACTAGGCATGGTCGACTGTGGCAATTAGAATCATATTATGCTTCATGTGTTTTTACTTTGAAACTGATCCAAACTCGAATTTTGAGGTCTAATCTGATAATAATTAACCCCAAGTCTAACTACTATAAATAAGAGGTAAGTTTTCTTTATTATTCAGATCATTTGAGGAGCAAAGAGTGAGTATTCTAATGTGAGAAACTCTAAAACTTTCAAAGAACTATTGTTCAACATCAAGGATCTTAGCACTTGGTTTTCTCTTGTTGTTGGAAGGAGAGTCACCGGGGGAAAAGCTATACAACGTGCAAGCACTTGCACTCCAATTGTGGATAGAGAATAGTTATTCTGGAAGGTTTTTCTCTGCATGGATTTGAGCCCACTTCTATATACAAAAGAGATTAGTAAGATCTGTCATTAATTTATGTATTTAGTATGTCAAATTTATGTTTTAAAAAATACTCTGATTTAAAATTTTTAAAATTCTACTGTGTACTTATTTTCTAACAATTGTTATCAAAGAGTGGTTTTTACGTTGATTTTATGGGTTTGTAGTCAAACTATATAGATGAATTATGTGATCTTATTCTCTCCTATACTTGAATTTAATTTTTTCGAGAGTTAACACCTAGGGTTTCTATATAATGAAATTTGCATGAGATTATGTGGTGAATGTTTATTAATTAATTATAGTTAATTAAATTTTTAGTTAATTATTTATTAATTAATTTGTGCTAGTTATGGTTCCTTAAATGTTAGAATGTGTATCTAGGTTTTTCATGTAATTAGATAGCAATCTATTATCACCATCTAGCATTTATTATTTTAATTTTAAATTTATAAGATTTTGTAATTAAATAATCATTCCAGGCGAAGATAGATCTAGAAGATGGAGATGATAAGAGTTCCATTATTTTTCTATGTTTATAAATATTTTATGTTTTTTAATTGTTGAAAATAAAATTGAAAAACTACTTAAAAGCTATTTTTGGAAAAACGTTAGTTCAACTTGGTCGGTAGGCTGACCTGATATGGTCGTAGACCGATAAGCCAAACTTCTAATTCAACAAGCCAGTAGCAAGATAGAACGTTTCTTGAAAAAAGGTACATCTTTTGGTGTAGTTTTTTATTTTATTTTTGAAACAATTTTGAGAAACATGAAATTTTATGATGACCAAAAAAATAAACCTTTTAATCTATAAGGGATTGAAGAATTGAAGATGGATGCTACATGAAGAAGGATACAACGTGAAGATACAAGATGAAAAATTGATAATATGTTTTGATTAATCTTTTGTAATCTTTATTTTCTTTTCTCTAGGAAGGAACTATGATATTATGGCTATTTATTTATTATTTTGCTTGTGGCTTTGCATGTTGCTTTGCTTATCTTTATTATAATATGATTTGTCATATATGTTGATAACATGCCATACAGAACAGGGAGTGCCACTTAATAAAAATTGTTCATGCATGTTAACACAAACCCTTGAATCTTAAAATATTGAGTGGGAGAAGGTTTTCGAACAGAGGACCTACAACCTTCATCATTAGTCCATAGGTAACACATGGTAGTTTCAATCCCTACAAAGGGATTTGATCATGTATCGGGTTAGATCTCTAAAGGAATAATTTATTTTAGCATGATTTATTGTTGTACACCCCTAGGTGGCGATTATAAATCATAGATAAAATAGTTAAAACGATGATTATACAATAAAGATTAATTTTGTTATTAACCTCCCTAGGAGCTCTATTAATGAAATTAATGGCCAAGGAAAACAATTATTAATATATACCAGATGAGACGGGCCTGGGATGGCATACATTAATTGGAGAGGATCCGTGTTCCTAATTGAATTTGGCGAGTCTCTATTAGGCGGCTTGTTGGATTCTGAGTTAGGAATTATCGTTGTAAGATTATGATATTTTCAAGGTTTTGAACTATAAACACATTGTATATTTTACTTGATTGTGTTATCTTACAAAACTATTGTGGAATATTTGCTTATTTTTGTATATGAATCTTTATTGTAGATTAAAATGTCTAAAAATGATTTATCATTGATACTTGATAAGAACATGTTAACTGGTGAGAGTTACAATAATTGGAAAAAGAACCTGACTATTGTCCTTTCCTTTGAGAAACTTAAATTTGTGCTGACAACGCCGTGTCCTTCTGAACCTAACGAGGATTCCACTAATGAGAAAATCTAAGCGTATGATCTCTGAAAAGATGCTAATGATCAGGCCTGCTATTATGTTATGACTAGCATGAATAATATGTTGCAGGCTCAACATAAAGATTATGAGACTGCTAAGTAGATCTTGGATAATCTTGAAGACACGTTTGGAGGCTAAGCCCTAACAAAATGGCAAGGGGCTCTTTGGAAACTCTTAAACTACAAACAAAGACTAAGGACTCCGGTTAAGGAGCATGTGATGTTGGTCATAGACTATCTTGCTGAGACTCAAACCCATGGAGCTAACATTGATGCTCAGTCACAGATGACTATAGTCTTTGAGACTCTATCTAAGGAGTTCATCCCATTTAGAGCTTCATATAATTTGAATAATAGACAAGATATGACCTTAACTGAGCTGATAAAGTAGTTATAGAAGTTCAAAAATTTGATCAAGGAAACACCTGCTGGTGGTGAGGCTAATTTGGCGGTAGGGTCTGGTTCCAATTCTAACCTAGGGAACGGAAAGATGCAGAGGGCTAAGAACAAAAAATCTTCTGTCCCAACAAAAGGCAAGGACAAGAAGAAGAAAAAGAAGAACCCAAAGAAGCTCAAGTACTTTTTCTATAGAAGAGTTGAGCACATCAAGACGAATTGCAAAAACTTCCTTTTTCGAGGAGGTATATCACAATTGTTTAATTGAGATGAGACCGGTATGCTTAGATAAAGATAATTAAAAATTCCATAACTATCATACATTCCAAAGTCCTAATTGTATGCATAATAAACATGACGAGCCTCATTAGAAAAGTTGCTATAATTGTATCCCAGATTCATTGATCGTAAAATTATAGAAATATTCATTCATTGAAAGTATAAAATACTGATAGATTATTTTTTTATATCAATATTTCTACTGATATTTACCGATATTTTTGATATTTCTCTAATATTATCTCAAAAACGATATTACAGCAAAAAATATTTCAATGCCTCAAAATTTTTGAAATTTCCACCAAAATTTGGGTCGATGAATGCATCCAAACAAAGACCTCATTGGTCTCCACATATTGACATTGTTGAAACGGGTTAATATTAAAAAGCACCAATTGCAAAGCACACATAGTGTAACAACATGCTGCTTTAATATACCCCTTTTTTGGAGTAGGGACTTATCGTGTGTATATTAAATAGATAAAAAAATGTGTGAAAGTGTTTTTTTTTTCCCCTTGTGTTTCGATACTACATGTTTTGTTTCTTTATCATCGAATCTATTAGGGTGTTTGGCAGGATGGTTAGAACTGTTTTCATTGTAGCATGTGAGAGCTTTACACTATAGTAATTTTTTTATTATTATTATAACATGTGAGAGATTTATACTGTTTATAACTGAAAAAAGGATCTGGACCACTTTCTGCCAAACACCCAGTAAATCAAAATCATATACACGTGCGCCCGCGTGCACACATATATACATACCCATTAGTGTTATATGTTGATTGATTAAATTGAAACAATTTATATTAAAAGATTAGTTATTTTTGTTCATTCAATATTTATTCTAAAATTTATGATATCTAACTTCATCAACATAGCATTCGTTTTTCTTTAGATTTTTTTTTCCTTTTTAATGTGAGTTACTGTGATTTTCTTGATTTTTATTTTTTTCAAAAAGGGTCTGTTTGGTAAATGGATTCAAATTAGTAATTTGATTTGAGTTAGTGTGATTTGAATTATAATTTGAATTAGTGATTTGAATTGTTATCTGAATTGACGTTTAGATGTGCATTTAAGTTTTAATTTGAGTATGGAATAAAATTGAAATTTATGTTTGGAGAGGTTGTAAAAATAGTTTTTGATTTATCAACAAATCTAATAAAATCTTAATGTTAATCATTCTAAAAAAATACAATATGGATCTTAACTTATTCCTCTCTTCACTGGAAACACAATGAAAAAAGAATCATCTCAATTGAATAACAAATGAATAAGTTATAATTTTTTTCTCAAATATAAGAGAGAGAATTTTATTTTTTACTATAGCAGAGTATACGAGTATCAAGAGTTTAGAGGGAGTGAGAACTTTAAAAACTTAGATTCTTAATACTTAAAGCATTTGAATTTTAAAGAAAATAAATAGACATGTATTTAAAAAAAATTTAATATTAAAATCTAAATTTAAGTCAAAAAAATTTGAAATGTTCTCGAAACAAATGGGATCAAAGTGAGACCGAGAAAACACTAATCAACGTGAACTGAATGGCAACGCAGCAAGTCCCAAAATGGGTACCAGCAAAGCCACCATTGGCCCACACAAGACATCAATCACCACCGCTTTTTTGTAACGAATGGCTAATATTCTTCATGGCCTCCATGTGATTGTGATGCATGTGTCTTACCTTCTCTAATCATATGCATCAATCACTCATTACTAAATTATTTCCTAACAGACCTTAGTCAATTTCTTTCAAACGTCGTCTTAGAATAAGAAAAATAATTATAGAGGTGGTAATGAGTGTCGTGAAAATTTTTATTTTTCATGACAGCTCATTAAACTAATTAATCCGCGTTTTCTAGTGATACCCATTTGTCGGTGTATGCCTTATGTCATTCGTTAATACAATATGCATTAATAAACAAAAGTTCTCCCCAAGTGGGAAAAAAAAAAAAGGAAGATTAAATGTTAATTTGCTAAATTATGCTTTTTTTTCTAAAACATGATGATATTTATTAATTTAATTTTAGAGTACCCTACACATCAATTCCTCCACCACTTTATTTATCTTGATGAAATAGATAGAATGGCCGTCACAATTTCAAAAATATATACAACTTTCAATATCCTATTAATGGCTTCTCTTGCATTGTCGGGTACAAACGGGTTTGTTGCGGAATTAATATTATTTTTTAGAATGCTTATTGGTGAAGAATATCTTTTAATGACAAAAATACTACTTAAATTTTGTAACAACAATTGGAATGATATTAACTCCTATTTATTCATTATATATGATACAAGCTTTTTATTGCTACAAGACTACTAAGCATTAATAATAAGACTTTCTTTTTTCCTTAGTGTATAATTTCCGTTTAGTAATTCTTAGAAAAAAATTACTTTTTTAATATTATTAGAAAAATTAATCTGATCTTTAAAAACTACGAATTATAAATGATAAAACTTTCTTTTTTTGCTTTTAAGTTTCCATTAGGAATTTCCTCATGAGATCCATACTAAACCACATTGCTCTTTTTCAAGCCCAGAAAAAATATATTTTGAACCACCAAACTATATGCTAAGCATTTTTAGGCGGTAGCTGATAAAATAAAAATAAATAAATTAAAAAGAAAAAGAGAGAAAGCATTTGGAAAAAAGGTTCGAACTTATCCCTAAAAAAAAAAAAAAAACCCTACGAATTCCAGCTGGCATGCAACACTGGGTTCCAGCGATCGCTATGCTTATGCTCGTTCATTATTAGTTCTTTTCCTCTTTTTCTTTACTCGAATCTTCCTTTCCCATAGTGGAACGCGGCAAAATATATGAGTCGTTAATATTCTATTAATTAATTAAAATAATAGATGTTAGCTTTTAAGATGTTTCATACAAAAACCAAGCGAAAAAAGAAAACAGGGGTGAAGAAGGAGAAATTTCATAATCAACGGCAATACGTTTTGTTAACGTCATATTTATTTCACACTTTGTCAAGCCCAAGAAATCCTTAATTATTCACTGAAATCAAATGTTTAGGATATTAAGCGTGTTCATGTTCCAAAGAAAAAAGGAGATTGCAATTACCGCATTTGAGAGCACATTTGAAATTATATTTTATAATTCTAACTAACTTTTAATTTAAATTTTATGAAAAAAAAATCACTATATTAAATTTTTTACGATGACTAAAAACAAATCTAGTTGTCATATGGATCTTAAAATAAATTTGTGTTTTCTTCTTTGTTTGATTTTTTCCTACATTTTTTATTTGCTCTCAGTAACAACTAATTAGAACGTCTAGTGCCGATCAATAGAAATGCCAAATGTTTTTAATTTTTCAAAGTATACCTACATAATATTGATTAGAATGTCGATATTGTCAATACTTTAAACGCATGCGAAAAAAATGCATGGTGGTAAAGTATCGACATTTCATATACTGTATCTTTTCTACCTATTTTTCCTAAGTACATCAACAATAGTATTGATGAAATAAGTAATGGGAAAATATTTATGAAGTTATCGATACTTTTTTTTAGTTCTGAATTATTGGTGCTTGAGACAGCAAGATAGAACATTGGATTGTGACCCAAGATAGTTCCAATTATACATACACTGTTATCTGACAGATATTAACAGGTGTTTGGTGGAGTTAGAATACAACAGACGAATCGGCTTGAGGAACTTCTTTGGTGATTTCACTAGTGCACATGGTCCATTAAGAATTGCACACTTTGTGGCAACCCGGATACCTTCATATGTACATATACCTAAGGCCTTCTCCAATCCACTCTATTTTTTGCGAAATAAATGCTAAATTGGTGCTGAAATCATTTTTAAAAAGACTATATTTATTCATGTCAATTTAGAGAAATGAACATAAACATGACAAATCTGATGTGCTACTGTTCATCCACACCAATTTAGCTTTTTTTGTTTTCAAATAGTAGAGGTTTAGTAGAAAATAATATTAAAAAAAAAGATGAAATAAAATATTTTAAGAATATTCTTTTTTGGTGTTAAAGTTAGTGCAAGGGTTGAAGGAAAAGTTACTGATTGTTGTGACAATTACACCATTTTGATGTAAAAGATACAATATTTTTATGTTATTGATTTAAGATGCCCTAATAATTATATAAATATCCATTTATTCTATACCATGCCAATATTTTGAGACTTGGATATGGGTAGCTACATATCACGGCCCTACTTTTTCCACAATGTGACCATGCAGTCTTAGCAATCCTAATGCTAAGTCAGCCTTGAGTTGTCCCAAACTCACAAGACAAGGCAAAAATGATGAAAGTTAAGATGTAAACTAGGCTTCTATTAGTATGTGAAAGTATTACAAACTTTTGAGGATTTATTACAAATGAGGGGGTCTTCCCTTATTTATAGGCCATTGGCCTTCTAAGGAACAATCTAGGTCTTTATGGAACATCTTTTGTCTTAGAACATTCTAGCATCTTTCCTATTACATATTCATGACCTAGAAGTTTCAAGAGTCTAGTACAACACACTAGTATATTAGATACATCTCAAATATTCTAGAAAGTTTCAGAGTTCTTCATGATCTTCCAAGGAGTTCTAGAATGTTCCAAAGAGTTCTAGATGCTTCTAGATCTTCCTTGAGTATTCTAGACTTATGTAAAACCTTTTAGAATATTATAGAACCTTCTAGAATGTTATGAAAGCTTTTAGAATATTGTAGAATACTCTAAAAACTCTATGACTCTACCATGTTGTTCTAATTGATGCTAATACTTAGAGAATACTCTAGAGAATTCTAGAGTTTTTATGACCTTCCAAGGTTAGGATAGGGGAAAAATTGTGTAGCTTGTGACATTCTCTCTCACCTATGCTCACGACGCCCTCATCGTACTTCTTCTCGAAATCACCGGATTTGATCCTTGAATTGCCAAAATGCATCTTCATGCTCCCAGCTAGCTTTGTTCTCTGGCCAATTCTTCTACTTAATTCAATACTCATGATAGTTTGGTATGCCGCGCCTTCGAATTAGCCTATCTGCAAGTATACTTTCAACTTCTTTATCAAATGAAGTCATCACTGCAATCGGTGCTCATTTAGATTCCCCTCGAGTAGGACCTTTTATGTCTTTGTGATATGGCTTTAAGAGACTAACATGAAAGACTGGATGAATCTTAAGCTTTGGAGGCAATTGGAGTTAATGGGAAACCTTACCAACACACTAGATAATAAGGAAGGGACCTTCATATCTCCTTACCAAGCCCTTATGGACCTTCCTAAAGGACTTGATTTGTTGGGGAAGTAACTTCACAATGACAAGGTCTCTTTCCTTGAACTCTAGTTGACTCTTTTTCCTATCTGTCCATTTCTTCATCCTCTTTAACGTCTTGTTCAAGTAGGCTTAAACCAATTCTGGTGGTGCCATCCGATATGGGCTTATAGCTGATGGCTTTGTTCCTAGCTCCAACTCAGTTTTGATGATCCACCTCTTGCCTTGGTGGCAATATTTTAGGTAATTCCTTGGGCATGACATCTTTGAACTCATCAAGAACATCTCGTACCTCCTTCAGCATGGTGGATTGAGTAGATGATTCTTAATTGTTGTACTCCTTGAGAATAGATAAGTAGCTATCCTCTTCCTTCCTCAAGCCCTTTTTGAATTGCATAGCAAACAACATCTTAGACTGAGTCTTAATAGACCTAATCGTAGGTATCATGCAAGTCTTTTTGCCACCCAATATGCACATGGTGTTGGCAAATGGAATTGGAAAAGCCTTCACTTGGTCGAGAAACTCCATTCCAAGGACAGCTTTGAAGTCATCCACAAGTACCACAGATAAATCCAAAAGACTTATCCATGCCCAATGGGTGGTCTTTACGCCTTAGGCTATGCCTTGAATAAGCTTGGCCCACGAGTTTGATGGCTATGATAGAGCCCCATCCACCAACTACTTTAAGGCTTAACCTTTAGGCTTCTTCAATAGAGATAAAGTTATGGGATGCACTTGTGTCAATCAAGGTCTTAATGTCCTTCCTGTTGATGTTAGCATGCATAAATAGCAATCCCTTGGCTTGAGTCTTTGGAGCACTCTAAATAACATTCAAGAGTTGTATAGAGCAGACATGAGCACTCTCCTTATTACCTTCCATCTCTTGTTCTTTAAAGGATGAGGTCATAGTATTAAGGGCCTTTCTCTTAGGATAATCACGAATCCAACGAGGCCCGTCACATAAGAAGAAATTGTTATTGGGTCTAGAATTGTCTTGACCTTCCTTTTGTTTTCATTTATCCTTTTGCTTGGACTTGGCATGGTCCTTGTCTCCCTCCTTGTGATGGTTCTTCAAGTGGTCTCCCCCACCCTTGTTGGTGTTGACTTTCTTCTCTTTAGACTTTGACACCTTTTGGCTTGAGTAGTCGATCAAGCTCTCAACAACCGCAATGGTTATACCAAGGTCTTGCACACCATGATGCCCAAGCTCTGCCTTTGCCCATGGTTATAGTTCATCCATAAAGAAGAAAAAAGAGTCCTTATCGAACATATTCGGAATCTCTAGAATGAGATTTGTGAAATCCTTCATATAGTCCTGGACAGTACCCGATTGTTTAAGTCTCCCCAAACGACCACGTGCCTCTTTCTCGGCATTCTCTAGATAGAATTGCATTTTAAGTTCATTTTTAAAGGCATCAAAGGTGGTGATTGTGCACGTACCTCTCATGATGTCCTCTTGCCTTCTTCGCTATCATAACATAGTTGTGTCCGTGAGGTATAAAGCAATAGATTAGATCTTGCCAGCATCCTCTACAATGCGTGTAGCACCAAAGTATTGCTCCAATCCCCAAAGAAAATTTTCTACCTCACGAGCATTAAAGTGCCCGCAAAACTCTTGGGTTTTGGCACTTCAATCTTGCATGCCTCTATAGTTGGTGTGGCTGGACCGGATGCAACCGCCCTTTTGCACAATGTAAGGTCAACGCATGCTTCTTCTAACTAGGCATACACGCTATTGATCTCCCTTTGGTATATGTCTTGAACATGAGCCACCTCCATTGAGAGCTCTTCTCGAAGCTCCCACATGTCCTTTCTTAAGGACTTTTCTAGCTTGCCAAGGGATTCATGCATAGCCCCATGGAGTTTGGCATCCTCCGCCTCTAGACCGTCCAAACATTGGTCTATGTCCTCCATCCGTGCATCCCAAGCACTCACGCTATCCTCCACCCGAGTTAAGCAAGCATCAAAGCTAGAAACCATGTCCTTGGACTTCCCATGTGGCTTTGGTGTTGTGGGATTGAGTTGCAGTTCACGACCATGCCCTTGTTTCTATGTCTCCATATTTGTAGTGTCCATTCTTACACTTACTTCTGTTTTCATCATGGTTGAACCAAGGCTTTGATACCAACTGTCACAGCTCTACTTTTTCCACAACGTGATTGTGTAGCCTTAGCAATCTTGATGCTAAGTCAGCTTTGAATTCTTCCAAACTCACAAGACAAGGCAAGAATCAGTAAGAACACTAAGAGAAAACTAAGGATAAAAAATGTAAAGTAGGCTTCTATTAGTATGCAGGAGTATTACAAACTTTTGAGAATTGATTACAAATGAGGGGGTTTTCCCTTATTTATAGGCCATTGGCCTTCCAAAGAATGTTCTAAGTCTTCATGGAACATCTCTTGTCCTAGAATATTCTAGCATCTTTCCTATTATAAATTCATGACCTAGAAGTTTTTAGAGTCTATAACAACACACTAGTATATTAGATACATCTCAAATGTTTTAGAAAGTTCTAGAGTTCTCCAAAGTCTTCGAAAGAGTTCTAGAATCTTCTATAGAGTTCTAGATCCTTCAAGATCTTCCTTGAGTATTCTAGACTTGTGTAGAACCTTCTAGAATATTATTGAACCTTCTAGAATGCCATTGAAACTTTTACAATATTGTAGAATATTCTAGAAACTTTATGACTCTACCAAGTTGTTCTAATTGATTCCAACACTTAAAAGAATACTCTAGAAAATCCTAGAGTCTTTACGAGCCTCCAAGGGTTTGGATGGGACAAAAATTGTGTAGCTTGTGATATACGTCTAGCTAGTCATCCTTTCCGGTTTCCCACAATTTTTTTTTCCCAATCTTTAAGAAACAAACAAAAATTTCACCATATGTATATATATGTGTGTGTGTGTATATATATATATATATATATATTTGCTTTCTATATATATGTAATTTCAATGCACATTTTTTGTACTAATTAACTGCGTACTTAAGGCAAGCAAGCCTTATTACAACGAATAAAAATGCTACCATTAGTGATACTGCATATGTGTCATTGAAACGGAGTCATATAGAGTTGAGTTAGGGTACATATCTCCACTCAGATTCTTTTTTTTTTTTTTTTTTCCTTTCGTTTTTATGCATGAAATTTCTCAAAAAACAAATTTAAGCTTTGTTTCCATTTAATTAAAAACTAATAATGTTATCCTCACCTAATAATAAATACTAGAGATTTCAATTCAACCTGGAGATACAATTAAAGTTGACTCAGATTTTTCAGCTCAGACTTTTCCAATCTAAATCAATGAACCAAACGCGACGTTAAAATTATTCTCTTATTAATAATAATAATAATAATAATGAAAGAAAAACTTTTATATGTCCGAACTGAGAAAATTCACAAGTCCGGTACGCCATGTGTGAGTATAACCAAACTGTCATATGGTATTACCATTAGTAGGTATTCCATTGCCATAAAATCAGCTGGCAGCCAAGTCGGATCGAGCTGGTATTCTTTATGCCCAACATCATTGACGCAAAAGCAAGTTCGTAAATATGTAGAGTTATAGTCTTTGGCCTAACACAATTAACGACGATCTTGTTCATTGTGATTTCAGAGCAAAACAAAAACATGTTCATAGTTGTTATAGAGACAATCTCACAATTAATAGTGTGTATTCCTGCCCTTTGTTTTTTCTTTGGCTTTAAAAAAGGGGGCGCGCAATTATTGTTGGACCACCTAGATAGCCTACAAAACAATTATTGCACTGCATATGCAGCTAACTATTTTAAGTGGCCACATTCTGGTAACAAACAACCTTTGCTCTACGTTAGGCAGAAATTCCGTTGCAGGGATATGCTCTCATTTCACTAACTAGTCACTCAAAAAAGTCTACTTTCTGTCGTTTCATAAATCAATTAGAACTTAAAGTTAAAACTTAAACATTATAGGATATAAGAGCTTTACGCTATAGTAAACTGAAGTTGTTTTTTAACGCCCTTTCCAAACAAAGCAATATCTTTATATTTTGTTCAAGTAAAAGTTGAAAGTTGAAACCATTTTAATATATTGTTACTTTGGGGACACCAAGAAATTCTTTCTCCCCGTTTGTTTTCGTTTTAAAAATGTTTTCACATATTTTTTGAGACAAAAATTTTAAAAATACTCTTACCACAATTCTCAAAAAAATTTTATTTTTCAAAATAAAAATATTTTCAACTATTTTGAAAACAATACCAAACGGCCATATATTTTTCTCCGATGACTTCTCTGTTCTCACTTTCATGGTGGTCCTCCTAAAGGATCCCGTGCTTTTGTCCAGAGTTATGGAGGCTAACACTCTCTCCATAATAGGTTTGAAGCCAACCAGCTAGCTGGTGCTCTAATTAAAACAGAGATTTATTATTCAGACCAAAAAGAAAATTAAACCAAAAAAAAAAAAAAAAACAGAGGTGAATTACAAAGAGCAGCCACATTTGTTTAATTTTTAGATAGACGGCCCACTTTGTGGTTGGAGTAATAAACAGCCATGAAAACTAAGTTGGTTTAATAAATGTTTGTTACCAAGGCAACAATAATCAGGCATAGCATATTTTTTCTTCGAGTTGCATGTTAGCCAATTATCGTGGTAGGTTTTTGTTTAAATTCAAGCCCTGGGTCAAAATTCCGGAGAAAAAAAATAAATAAATGAAATAAAACGCATGACAAGATGACTGTTAGAAAGAACGGAGTAAAAAAAATTATATTAAAACCAAAATTTATCTCAGTGAATACGACGGTTAAACTGTGTTTGAGACTAAATTAGTGTTTTGAGCATATTTTTAAGAGCAATTCGCTACTAACAAAATAATAGAAGTCAGTCTAAAAAATACACTACGTGCTATATTGGAGCCTATAGTTTGATGAGTGGTAGAGATGAAAAAGATTTTTCTATTTTCAATGGTTGACACTATTTTCTACGTTTTAAGTGCATTTTTTTTTTTTTACATGTTTCAAAATGATAAAATTGAGTTCGGTCAAGTAGGTGATATTATTGCATTAAAAGAAATACAGATTCAGAAAACATTGAAGCAAAATTTTAAAAAAAAAAATGACTGTAATTGTGTAACTATGCTTGAAAGTTTCACCATTCGGAAATGTAAATGAATGGATTATAACAGAACTAGGAGAAAAGGGTCATGAAATTCGACAATAAGACAAGGTTCAATAGATAGAGAACGGACGAAGGAAGCCGTGGGAACTCGGGCCAAAATGTAAGATATTTATATTTACATTAAGAAATTTTCTAGATAACCGGATGATCATGATTCCCTCTGTTCTTTTGCTCCTCTTTTGCTTATTCCCTTTTATTTTTTTTTATTTTTTTGTTTTTTTGTTTTTTTTTCCCTGCGTTGGTTAAGGATGAAAGATGACAAAGAGGCACTCATGTCACTCACCACACAATCCCACTTTTTGACTTCATGGGGTGGATTAGATAAAAGCAAACCCTTTAAACTTTGAAGGAAAATTGAATTATTCCAAAGCTCAGAGCCTACATATATAATTGCTCATTATGATCAAACACAAAATGTAGAACTCCACTGATATCCTTTCTCATCAACAAAGAATAAACCATAAAAATCTCGCAACACAAAGTAAGAAAGCAGATCTGAGCAGCCAAACAAAGCAAACAAGGGGGTAAAAAAGAAAGGGGGAAAAACCCACTTTTGTTAATCAGTCATCTACTGGGTGGTGCAATGGGGTCCCTAAACCGACAGTCCAATCAACCCAATTTATCTACATTTTTATTATATTCTAAGGTAAGAAATAAAGAAACAGAGTACTAAGCCCCAAGATCGAAAAACTAAATAAAAGAATGGAAAAGCTCTTATGTGACATAATGTACCACATGTATCTATACTCAAAAGGGCAAAACAGGAAAAAACAAATAAATAAAAATAAAGGGCTATTTTACAAGTAAGAACCTTCCTTATCTCCCCAACCCCAAAGAATTCTCTTCTACATAGCCTGAATCTAATCTTAACACAAAGAAAAATGAAAGAAAAGGGTATTATCATTGACGAGTCTTTTGTAATCTAGATCCAATCATTTTGAGCTCAAACTTCTTGACAAAACCGGCAATCTTCCTCATGGTGGTGTCCAAGACGTAAGGGTTGTTTTCAAAGGTGGTTTCTGTCCAATTGACAAGGTTCCGACAGGGTTCACGACGTTGCGCGATGGTGCCGTGGTAGTGAAAATACTTGATGCGGCCCTCTGTCTTGTGAGTGGTCTTGCCAGCCAGGTTCTGAGACATGTGAACACCTGTCGCATAGACGCTGCGCGGTTGCACCGCGTACTTGCGGTCCCTCCTTATTCCTCTCTTTACGTCTCTATATACAAGCTTCTCAAACCCCCATCTCCTGCAATAGATTTTGTTCACAACAGCCAATTAGTCAACGAAAACCACCCCACCATTCTATTACTTTATTCCAAATCAAAGAATTGGGTTCTCATTAATGAGCAAGAAGATAACTGTTCACAATTATAGTCTGACACAAATTAAACTAAAAAAAACTGGGAGACTGATAAATTATAGTGCACTTGGCAATTTTGTACAAAATCTTTGATTTAACTAAAAGCAAATATCACCAACAGTGAAATTTAGCAATTCCTTCATGACAGCAACACAAATAACAGACATTTCACTCTCACTTGTTGACATAGGAAATTCTTGGTGGCTAGTTGTGTTTCCCCATTGTTGTTCTACGCAAAATTGGCCAACATCAGCAGAGCTTTCTCATTTTCAGACAAGTAATCAAGAAGGCCAAAATATAAAAAATAAAAAATAAAAAACCTTATACCAGGCCTAATTTTATATCAGCATCAACTTAATGTCTAAACGAACATCAGTTACCATGTGACTTTTCACGCATTGACACATCAATCATTGAACATGGTTTTAATCATCCAGTAAGCTAAAGACATATTTCAACTTTCAAGAGCAAATGAAAATACATTTCTTGTATAATGACCATTAAGAAAGTAGAACACTAGTCAAATGCTTTTTCGTTATGCTAACAATTTACCTCTTTACCATTACCAGAAGACATAACTCGACATAATTTCCATCATTCTAAAACTTAGAGAAGGTAACGACTTTAATTACTGTAAATGATTAAAGGAAGTCGTAATCATGAATAAGGGAAAGGAAAAGAAAATTATTAGAGAAGAAAAGTTAAAAGTAACAAACCCCACTTCCACCTGTCCCTTTGACAATGAAGGAAATGAGTATCTAATAAACCTCATGAAGAGGCGTGAGCTAATAAATCCAAAGAACTAGTCATCACTTGATCTAAATACGTCTCCAACACCAATCAAATTACAAAGATGTTTCAAATTTTGATCTTTCCAACCACAGGATGAATTAAAATGCGACATATTAACATGACATATGTCACATACCCTACTGGTTTAGAAGAACCCCAACATCCAACAACATACAACTGGCAGTAAAAATTGTTCCAATCCTGACCGAATGAATGCCCACGCAATCTATGACCATATATGCATCGTCCATTTTAAGAATCCAAAGTTACTTACATGTACAAAATTCCAAAGCTAACAACCGAGAGAATGATTTTTTTTTTTTTTTTAAACTACAAAAATTACCAAACATAAATGAATGAATAATAAAAAAAAAAAAAAAAAAAAAAACTCCAATCAAACCTAGATCCTTCTAGCCAAGGGACATTTACATTCAAATTTCAACCCAACAACAAAAATTACCAACATACAAGTTTTATCAGACCCAAAAACACAAATATATATACATAATTGAAAATAATAATAAAGATGCGAAAATACCTGTAAGTTTTTCCGGCATCGTCAGATAGACAGAGCTTGCCACTCATGGGCATCTGTTCAATGGTGAACTGAGAATACTCGGATAGAGAATCAAGCACAGACTTAATGGTATTCTTTGGTGTAACATAAATAAACTCATCAACATCAAAGAAGAACATCCACTTAGCCATGAACTTGTATCTATGCAAGCAATCATTGACCACCATGAACTGGTTATGGTAATACCCATCGAATCTCTCTTGTTCCCTTATGTCTTGTAACGTCACGTACCCCAACTCAATCCACGGCTTCAAAACCTCCATAACCTCCTCGTGGACCCCACCAGCGTCATGGATGACGAAGTGAGATTCCTGTCCGAACAGCCGGACATGGTAAGCCAGCCATTCCCTCACTCTCTGAGGACTCAAATTGCCATAAAGAGAAGACCCACAGTATAAGTATTTGTACTTGGGCTCAGAGCTGAAGACCGACAAGTCCACGCTCCCCGGCTTCTCGACGAGCGCGTCGATGGTGTCGGTGAGGTTGAAGCTGCGGTCGCCGCCGCCGGAGGTGGAGGCGCGTATGACGAGCTTTCCGCCGGAATTGTCGGCATTGATTGTGGGGTGGTCGGAGAACGGGCAGTGGACAACGACGACGGTGTAGACACGGCCGTAGCCCCAATCTGGGAGGATCTTGTATCCGACGGCGGAGATTTGTTCCTGAGAGGAGTTGTGGGGGACCCAGAGACAGTCGTAGGTGGGCCTACCGTAGACGTGGAGAGGCTTGGAAGCTAAGCCGACAATGGCAAAGGTGTTGGGTCCGCCTCTGTAAACTCCCATGGTTATGAAGCTGTATGCGGCAGAGCCGTAGGGGTTGAAGGCCCGCTTTACGACGCCATTTGGAAGGACAGTTTCTTGTTGTTGTTCTTCCTTTTTTGGATCTTCAAGTTCTTCTGGCTGTGGCGATGGAGTTGGTGAAGAGGATGAGGAGCTGTTAACGGTGTTGGTGAAGGTGGCATTGGAAACGACGTCGTTTTGTTGTGCTATGGCTTTGGAGACGCAGAAGCGGAGATCGGAGGTGGAGATGGCAAGGAAGTGAGAAGGGAGGAACTGAAGGAGAGTGGCTAAAGAGCAGAGGACGAGGAGTGCTGTCAGCAGAAGCTTCAGTTCTGCTGCGCAGCTTTTCCACACAACTTTCACTAACAGCTTCTTCTCTCCTCCTCCGCCTCCTTCTCCTCCTCCTCCTCTCTGGTCTTTCGCCATCGCTGATCTTCTCTTCTCTTCTCTGTTTCTAGAGATAGAAAGAGAAATAGAAAGTTGCAGGAACGGAAATGGAAGAAATGGGCGGCGGCGGTGGTGGTGGTGGTGCTACTGGCTAGAAAGAAGGAAAAGAAGGAAGGAGAAGAAGAACTTCTCTCTCTTCTTCTTTCTTCTGCTCCTATTGCCTCTTTTTTGTGTCGTTTTTATGGGTCCTTTCCACCCCTCTCCTCCGCTTCATTGCTGTTTTTGTATTTTTTTTTTTTTTAACTTAAAAGTCTTCTTTCTTTCTTTCTTTTTTTAAGGTGTTTAGAAACTAATTGATTAAAAATTTTATAAAATATAAAAACTTTATGTAATATTATAATATACGTAAGCTTTGCATTTAAGCAAGGATGCAAACATACTTGGCTTTTCTTTTTCTTAAAAAAAAAAAAAAAAAAAAGGTATTAGTAGTGTGTTCTCCTCATGCATCCACCCCAGTTCTGTGGCCCCATGACAACCTATTAAGGCCATAATTCAAGTCATATCTGGCAGGTTCATGACAATCTGTTAAACAAGAAAATCACGATAGATCGTCCTTCATCGCCGACTGGCGGTATTGTTTTTTTTTTGGTTGGCAAAGATGTTTCCTTTCTTTTCTTTTCTTTTTTTCTTGTGGATTCCTGATAGAAAATTGGATTTTGGCTGTCAATTAATCCCATGTGGCTGTATTGTTAACGCTTTGGTTTGGTGCTGGAAAACTGGAAAAGGAGGAGAACAGGTAAAGGGGGGTTTGGTTGTGTTTTTATTAAAAGAGTGCGGGCTTTCTTTAAAGGATAAATTTTATCCTTTAAAACATAAAGTTCTCACCAAAATAGTAGATTTTTGGGTATTGTTTAATATCTATTTTTCTTAAAAGTATTTTATATAAGAGAATGCATATATACACATATTTGAAATGGATATACATATATATCATATTACATCATATGCATATATATTATATTTGCATATTTTTGAAATTTTTTAGGTGCAATTCACGTTTCTTTTCTTTCATTTATTCTTTCTTGTGTACGAAATTACATGTAGTTAAAAAATTGAATTTAAATCTTTTATCAAAGCATTTTATATTTATAAGTTTCTTTTTTTTTAATATCTATGATAGTATTCCACTTTCACCTAATACCTAAAACCGAGAGGAGTTTTGGGGGGACGGGGGCACAGTAATAAGAGGAGGATAAATGTCAATAAATCTTGTGTTTTTTAATATCTTCTTTTTATTTCCTTATATCTATAACTTTGTTTCAAAAGTCTTATATTTAAAAGAGAGGAAAAAGAGATAATAATAAGAGAAGGAGGATGAGTGTTTGGAAATTTATTGTGCTTTTTGACAAAAGCTAAAAATATCAAAAATAAAAAGTTTTTATTTCTCGATATTTTTAATTTTTGATTTAAAAATTGTGTGATATTTGACAATTAGACGCACTTTTTTGTTGTGACGACTCGCCTTTTTGGGCAGTTACTTAACTTTCTTAAACCTCATTACTTAGACATTAATTTTACTTATTTAGTAAGAAAAATACTGAAATAAATTTTTGTGTCCTTTAACATCCTTTAGAACGTTCTTAAAAACTATTACGACTTCTGTTGCAATTTAAGTAGAGTCACTGCTCAACTTTTGAGTTTAAAACCATTTTAAATCGTTTATTAAAACTTGATAAGAAACATTTATTGAATCATTAATTAAAACTTAACTTTATAAGTAAATAAGACATTTTGTAAATATATCGTAAAACTTTGAAAACATTTCTTAAAACTGTGATTTTCTTAATACTTTGAAGACACTATATTAAATAGTGAAAAACCTTGTTGTTGTGTAGCGGAAGCAAACTGTGGTAATATCCATACTCAAATCATTGCATCTGTCCTCCGCAGCACCCAACTCTTCTAACGGGTCCTATTGGTAACCTCTAAAACTACCTACAACAGGAAGCAACTTTTAATGAGCTTTTGCTCAACAAGTTCAAACAAGATCTCACGGATCATTTAAACATGCTTTAAAAACTTTCCTCATAAAAACCTTTCTCTTATAATATTTTTCGTAAATGTTTTTCATAAACATTTTTAAAACCGTTTTTATAAACATTTTTCATAAAACAGTTCTAAAACGTTTTTCATAAACGCTTTTCATAAAATATTCAACATGTAGCAATTCTCAGAATGCTTTTCATAAAACGTCATTTATAAATCTTTTCTTGTAACCATGAAAATGTTTTCATAAACACTTAACATAAAACATTCCTTATAATGCTTTTCATAAGCATTTAACGTAAATACTTTATAATAAGGAATACAAGTCAATTATGAAGTTCAATTATGAGCATTTTATGAACATTCTTTTTTTATTGTAACTTTCTAACTTTGTTCCTTAACTTTCTTTATCTTACTTTAACTTTTCATTATTTGTTCCTTAACTCTCCTTATTTTACTTTATTGTTTGTACCAACATCATTAACCATGAGATCATAAATATAACGCTTCTCTTGTAAAAGACTTAAGACCATCGAACATCGAGGTCATGCACCTCATATCAAGAAGGTCAAACTTTAACTTTACTTTCAGTACCTCACAACAAAGGCTGGTACGACACTTTCTTTTTATATTTACATTACCTTCTTTTTAACTTTAATGAGCATATCAAATGCAATCACATTATATGCAAATACATTTGCAAATCATAATTGTTCTTTTTAAAATTTATTATATAACAAATGCACTCAATAAACTTATAACTTAAACTGTAAAACTTTGTGCATTAATAAAATGCTATCATACTTTAAAAACAATAATTGCAAATATATTGTAAACCTTTACTTGATCTTTTAAACTTTATACATATTAAATACAATCATGCTTTAAACATAATAGTTACAAGTACATTGCAAATCTTAATTTAAGCTTTAAAACCTTTTGCATAACAAATGCAAACATACTTTTAAAACAATTTGCATAACAATTGCAAACACATTTGCAAACATAAATATAAGCATTTGAAAACCATTTACTTCATACTGTAGGTGAGGTCTGAACTTACTTGGTTCTAACTCTAACCTCCGATTTCCTTCATTTTCCTTTTATTAGTCGGTCTCTGTGTCCTGATCATACGACACTCGACTAATTAGTTAACTTTTGTTACCAATCTACTAGATTGATAACATAACTTAAACATTAAGCATTCATTCCACTTTTTTATAACTTGATATACTATCAATTTACCATTTTCTTTACTTAATTTTGTAACCCACGGGTTTACCTCTCGTTTACTTCAACATCCCTTATTAAATCCCCCGTCTCACATGACGGTGTCGTTACCTAACGTGTTACGGAAACATTTTTGTCTAAAAACGTTATGCTAAATCAGAGTGTTTGACTCCGTTCTAGTTTCTTTTTTTAAATGACGATTTTACCCTTAATGGGTTTTCCGTTCACTTCGCAACTTTATACAACTCATTGCTTAACTTCACCGTTCCATTACCTACATATTATAGAAAAATTCCCACTAAGAAATGTTTCCCGACATAGGGCATTTTGGGTTCGTTTTAGCCTTTTTTCACAAAATGACCATTTTGGCCTTAACGTTTTTCTTTCATTCTTTCCTTGCCTAGACTTTAAATTCTTTAAAACTTAGCATCTATAATTACTTACTGCCTACAGCAGTGTAGGAAATCAACGTTTCTTAGTCAAAACCCAGTTTTTACATAATTTTATCGTTTTGGCCAGAAACATATAGAATTTACATTTTTACCCCCGAAACCAAAAGCGACCAATTTATGCCATAACGTTCAGTTTTTCATAAGGAAAAAGCTTACAAAAGCACCATAGTCGAATTCTAAACCTTTCATGACGTTTTTATTTCTTAAAATTTTATGTCCAAAATTTTGTAAAATTCATAACTCCTAAACCGAGCAGAATTTTAAAAAACTATTCATGCTATCCTAATAGTTTCATTGCATTCTACAACTTTTGTGTTTTAACTTTCTTCAAATTCTAACGTTTAGGGAAACTTTTTGGCTAATTTTTAAATCTGTCGAAAATATAATTTTTTTTTTACAATTTAGTCCCTTTTGAAATTTCACCAAAACCCTTGCTTTCTTCTTTCTATCATCATCACCATCAACATATAACATAAAAAAACCATGTATTATTGTCCATTTACATGCCATAAACCAAAATTATTTTATCAAACACTTGGCATACTTGAAAAAACATAAACTTTCACATAGAAAGTTTAAAGATTTACCTAATCTTTATCAAGCCTTCTTGATTCTCCTCTTGTGAGATTAAACTTTCTTAGATTCCTTTGTCATAAAACATGACAAAATTCTATCAAAACCCATCCATGACTTTGAAGAAAAATCACTAAAACCCTTAAAACAAAGTTTAGAAATTTACCTCCTAAGTTGCAAAACTTTGCACTAAAACACTAGAGCTTGCCTTAAGCTTAATTGGAAGTTTGAGAATTATCAAATTTTGAGAGAAAATTGCTTATGAAGTGGACAGTTTCTGTGGGAGGCATATGAAGCATTTTTTTTCTTTCTTCCTTCCTTTCTTTCTTTCTTTTCTTGCCTTTGCTTTCCTTTTCACGTTTCTTTCCTTTTTTTTCCTTCCACCATGGAGACCATATTGTGGTCTTGTATATTATGAAATCATTCAACTTTTTTTTTTCTTTTTCTTTTCTTTTTTTAATAAAAAGGTGATGAGTCACCTTGGTAATCAATTTGGTTCCTTTGGGTGGCCCAATGTGATTGAGCCACATTAATAGATGTGGTGGCCCAATCAACACTTTCAAGGTGTCCCACAAAACTTTTTACGCAGTCGAAAATTATGCTGACAGTAATTTTTTCTTATACTATCGATATTCTTTTTCATGCAATTCATGATGTCCCATAACCTCCAATACTTATCTATATCCATCACATAATGTAATTCCAATATTATTTAACTTTGTATAGTCTAAATTTATACGAACAGTATTTTTCTTATATTGTCGATATATTTTTTGTACTGCTACAACATTCTTTATTCATCTATATTAATATTATTCCTATACTGCTTTAATTTAAATAGTCTAATTTATATACTGCTTAAACTTAAACAGTCAAATTCTTAGACTACATTACTTTTATAGTGTAATTTTTATACTACATAACTTTATCAATATATTTTCTTATACTGTATTATTCTAAAACTGTATAATTTGCCATGTTATTATACAGCATTTTTCTCTTTAAACTATATTTTCGCCTTAACATTTATTGCAATACATTTTGTAATAATTAAGCTTTTCAGCTTATTTTCAAATCCTTTCTTTCTCATATAAGGCTATGGCATGATTTTTACCTTTAAAATCTTATTTTTTGCTTTTATGGACCTTATCATAAGAATTGAATTAAACAATAATCCTTAAATTATTGCATTTTTAATATACTAAAAATGCTTAGGTGTTACATTTGTGCCCATATTTGTTATAAAATATAATAGGCCTGATATATAAATATATATATATATATTTATACATAATTTTTCACTTGTTTTTGTACAATTCACTTTTTATTTTTTTTATTTGTTTATGCCAAATAGATGTCCTTTTTTTTTCTTGTAATACTTTTTTTTTTTTTACTAATTGTAATTCATTTTTGGTTTGATGATTAAACTGTACTATATTTTCATTAAAGTATTTGATAGTTTTTATCTATAATAGTCTTCTAGGTTTTAGGTATAGGACAAAGTCAAACTTTATGGAAGGAATGTCATAAAAATGGGCATTTTAACTAACATTTTAACGTTCGATGAGCATTTTTATTAATGTTTCAAATTTCGAAGGATATACATACTAATTTTCAAAATTTGAAGGGATAAGGTGATAAACTAATCAAAATTTAGGGGATAAAAATGAAATTTATCCTTCTTTAAATACCAAAATCAAATACTTTGTGTTTCTAAATATATATGAATATATAGTGACACAACAATGTGGGAAAATAATAAAAAAATCGATAATTTAGAAAATAGAAATCATGTTTTAGAGTATTTTCTTAAAATTTTTGAATTCCAAGAGGTTTTAAGAAGTATAAATAGAGGAAGAGTAATTTGAAGGAAACGTGAGTTGTTGATTTTTAACACGTGGTTGAATGTGGTTTCAGGAATTGTGTATTGTCAAATTCACAAAGGCCAATATATATATATATATATATATATATATATATATATATATAT
>CAMOHE010053391.1:66803-82338 GCA_946598075.1 Artocarpus hirsutus | reverse complement strand
TATATATATATATATATATATATATATATATATATATTCACAAGAAACTGTCACGCTCTTTTGTCTTACGACGATTTTTTTTTTTTTTTTTGGCTGAATTGTATTTCGGCATCTATTACTGTTCCCGGTTTTTCAAGAGGAGAAAGCACGACGGATTATCAAGGGAAGAAACATCCAGTTAAAAAAAAAAAAAAAGAGGCTGGAAAAACTGATAATAAGACTAAGAACCGAATATTGGACGCTTTGAGATATGTAATTAGCCGGTATTTTGAATATTTTATTTAAGGCAATTTTTTATTTTGAATCGATAACGATACTTGTTGACAGATGTATATCTTTTAGCTGTTAGATGTATTAAAAATATAAATTTTGATCAATTGTATAGGGTGTTTGGAAAATCGAATGAAATTATATATATTACACTAAAAATTATAACATATAAAAATTTTACATTACAGTTTATTTTTTTTAATTACTGAAGCAAATGAAAACTTTATACTATAACATTTAAGAGTTGATTAACATTTGTTTTGCAAAAACACTCTTTCAAAACGTACATAACTAGGGAAACACTCTTTCAAAACGTACATAACTAGGGAGATATCCTCCGGTGAATTCCCTTTCTGAAGCAATTGATTAGGACGGACCGGTAGAGTACCTACCGGTGGGAGTTTATCTAATGCATAAATTCTTAGTGAGAATTAATAGAAATGTGCAAGTGATTAGGACAGACATATAATTAAAATCCGGTGGTCTCAAGCTTGGAATAAAGAGTGTTCAAAATGCCCATTCACCCATTAATTAACATTTAGGATTAGTTTTTAATAGTAATATTTTAATTAGAAAATCATATTATTGTCAAGTAAAATAACTCTTACAATTATCACAGATAATAATACATTACACGCTCGTGGCTGTAAGTAATTATCATATTAGTAAAATTTAGAATGACCATATTATTAATTTTGTAAAAACATTAGTATGTGCTTTTGAAATTTTTTTAATTTTACAAATTCTTTTAAAAAAACATATAAAAATAACCCTTAAAAGTTAAAACTAACATTCGGATCTTTTTTTTTATAGTGTGTTTAGAAAATCTATTAAAACTTAAAGTTGGGACTAAAAAATTATAATATATGAGAGCTTTATATTTTAACAAGCTTTTGTTTTTTTTAGCATGTGAAAACTTTAAATTGTACAAAACTAAACTTTATTTTTCTAACGTATTTTTTAAATGAAGCTAAATTATTAAAAAAAATGACATTAAAAAAAGGAAAAAAATGAGGTTTTTATGGTATGGATTGAAAGAAAAAAAACATGGATAAGTTTTGATCCGGGAAAAAGGAGAAAAAAAATGTAATAGTGTTCGTGTGTGATTTCCTCTCCAAGGTTTCCTTCTTTGTTTTTACTTTTATATCTTTCTTCTTTGATGACGCTCTCAGCGACAAGAAAAACAGACCTCTTACAAATCTCAAAAAAAAAAAAAAGATGGAACTCAAGGAGAAGGATTTGAAAAGATCCGCTGGTTTATTTATTTATTTATTATATATTTTATCTTTAGGTAAATAATAAGGTGTTTTGAAAATTTGATTTAAACAATAGTTAGAACTCGAGCAATATAAAACTCTTACATATTATATTATAAAATAAAAATAAATTATAATGTAAAGCTTTTATTATAGTATTTTAAACCAAAATGCTTCAATCATTGGGTTTCACTGGCTAAGGTAAGAATGAAGCCGAGTGAGAGCAGCACACTCACTTTTTTAAGATTGAAATTTGACCTTTTAGGTTCCGTTTGATAAAAGGATTTGAATTATAGTGATTTGGATCTTTTGATAAATATTGTGATTTAAATTATGATTTAAGTAATGTGATTTAAGTTGTTATTCGAATTAGTATTTGGTTGGCAGAGAATTTAAAAATGGATTAGGTGGAATATCCAAAAATGTGTTTGGGAAGTTTTTTGAATCTTGATTTGAGTTTTGAATATTTGTTTGGTACAATTGAGATTTGGATTAGGATTTTGGTGGCCCTTTTGTCAAAATTAACAAAATTTATTACGAAAATAACACACTTTTTAAAAAGTGCATAAAAATGGTTTATGAAATAAATTATTTCCATTACATTGATGCAATAAGAAATCAATGCTCGGTACACATTAACACAATATTAAAATGAGAATAGTGTTATAACTGTATTATGTCATCTGTTTGTTGCCTATTGATTCTTCTGGCCATTTTAATGCTATTTTCTTGTCATGAAAAATCAAATCTCTCTCCAATCCATAATGTATTCACAAAAAATTAACTTGAGAACAAATTATGTGCTCCTTTTTTAAAAGCATGGTATACATGATAGCGTATACTGCATACAAATTAGGGTGAAAAAACATAAAAAAAAAAACTAATAGATGCAACGTTCCAATATTTGAGAGTTAGAAAATTACTGTATTGAAATACTAATGCCTACCAGTGCATAAGCTTCTCACATTTGATTTGTCATCGCATCCTTATAAGCATTCATGTTGCCATTGTCACCCCTAATTTGAATTAATGGGTTCACATCAACGCCATCATCGTCTTGCACCCCGTCTTCTTCGTTGACATTTTCACCTTCTATCTCCGCCACTAGTAGTACGTCATCATAATACTGCTTAAGTATCTCATCATTATTATGCCACATGCGTACGAAGTTGTGGATCACAACGCAAGCAATTGGGATCAATTTTTGTTTTTCATACAGAAAGGGCTTCATCCTCTTCACAATTAGGAATCGCGCCTTCTACACACCAAAGGTTCTTTCAATGTAGTTGCGAAGAGAGAAGTGTGTATAGTTGAACAACTCCTTTGGCGAACGAGGACCTTGTTGACGCTCTTGACACTCTTACAAGTGATATGTAACTCCTTAATACGGAGCAAGAAAACAATCTGTATTCGGATAGTCAAAATCTACTAAACAGAATTTCCTTAAGGAAAAAAAGTACTAGTGATGTTAGTATATATATTCCAAGATGCAGAGAAAGGCAAATGTTCACTTAAAAAGAATAATATGTTTTTTTGTTGGCCTACTTGGAGGTGGTCTTGGAAAGTGTTTCCTTGGATCAGATGCAGCATCCAGTAACACTCGCACATCATAGGCTGATCCTTCCTATCCAGTTAAGATGAAACTAAATTTCATATCAAAGTCGCAGACACCCATGAGATTTTGTGAGTTAAATCCTTTTCTGTTAATATACCTTCTCGATTCTTTGCTGGGTGGAATATACGGTATGTGTGTACCATCAATAGCGCCTACGTAATCCTATGCATTAAATTTTGAAGTCATTTGGTTTAAGTCAATTGTTTTACAAATGACAATAGATCATTTCAGTAGGTCTAGCGTTGTTATCTTGAACCATATAAGGTACTTTTTCCTATGCTTTTGAACGAGGGTGGACAGGTCATTCTATTTAGATGATAGAATAAAGTCATGCCTTAATTCACATATTACATTGAGGCCCTGTGTGAAAAAGAGCGAAATTGTCTCTCTTGAATGCTGCCAATAATCCTAAATTTCTCTGTTTGTTTGGTTTTGTGATATGTTGTTTAAAACTATCATTAGTTGTTCATCAACATTGGTATTACGATTCGGTTTTAACAGATCCTTGTTTTGGACTACTGTGCTCAGCATTGTAAACGTGTCAGCACCCATTCGAATTTTATTGTATATTCTACTATGATGCCTTTGCAGCATATTAGAAACTCGTTCTTGTTCAAGCATCCCCAATGTGTTGCGTTGTTGATGGTGCTGCATAACTACGGAGGCATATGGCATCGCAAAAGCGGCTACAATGTCATAAATATTATCGTTATCTTCCAAATTATTGTTTCCATTTCCACGATCACCAAAATCTGCCATATTTAATCCCTACAAGGAATTTATTATATGTTGTCAGAATCGATAAAACCATGGATTGATATATCAAAGTTGTTAGATAAACCATATTGAATGTCCAAATGAAGACAGGTAAAATATTCTCACTGAATATAAGAATATAAGATTATACAAGCATGACTTTAATGGACATAAAAATTATATAGATGAATCGTTTTTCAAATACAGACAATATTAACATTTGTAATCAAATATCAATAGAACAATATTAATATAATGTAAACAAATGGCGCGCTACAAATAATAGTGTATAATATTGTCCTCACCAACAAATTATAAACCATCCACTCCAAGAATACACTCTTAATCGCAGAACACAATTCGTGAAAATACAATAAATAATACATTCTAAAAAAATTGTCCATGAAAATGTAAAAAAATGCTATGAAAAATAAATGACAAGCATGCAATAAATGGATCAACTAATATCCGTCATGTCTATCATATGGTGGATGTGGAAAACATGGACGGTCTTGCTGGAAATGGGCAGGAGGATGAAAGAAAGATGTCGGTGGTGATTGAGTCGATACTGGTGGTGACGACTTACGCTTTGTTGGTTGCCGTTGCCTAGATTGAATTCTCACACTCCCCCTCTATACAAAGGCCATGCGACATTCCGGATTAGCAATAAGGAATGCCGTCTGGATTCTGGGATTAGTGGACAAGTATTCCATAAAGTCCACGAATTGATCTAGGCCTAGGTTCATATCTTTCATTGAGTCATCCGTTGGGGGTTGATGGGTTAAGCTTCCACCACCAGCACCCTTATTATTGCTGCGGCTGGATAGCGAATATGCGATGCTCTGTAAGGCAAGTGCAACAACCTGCGAATCCGTCAGACGGTGGCTACGCATTGGCCTCTTCCCAATTGTCCGAGAGGTAAGAGCAATGTTGGTGGCACGTTGTCCTGATTTGCGGTTGTCTATTCCCACCAAATTAGCAATGTAGGCCTTGTCCTTCGGGTTGTTGTAATCATCTTCTAAGTCCATCTGCTCAATTAATCCTTCATGGTCATCATTGCCTCTCAGCAGACTAAAAAGTTTGGTTAGACGTGTGGAACTCGAAGCCACCGCGTGATTCCCGATGGCAGACCCTTATTAAAAAGGAAAATTTGTGAACAAAACTAAAAAATAGAAATGCCCAAAAAAGAAACTAAAAAAAATTTATTTGTCTATATGTATGCGTGGGTATTATGTACATGTATATTTATATTTAAGCAATCCATCTATATATATATATTAGTATATTGTGTGTGTATATATATGTATAGAAGGGATGTTGCCAATTAAAATTAGAATATTTGACAAATAACATATCAATGTTTTTGTATTTGAAGGGACACTTTCGGTGAGGATTTTGGGAGCAGAAACACTTCTATAAATTTGAACATAAACAACCAATATTAAAGGAAGAGGGAGGTATAAAAGGGACGTGGGGAAAATAATACAAAATTAAGACAGGAGAGGGGGGTACGATGAGTATAGAAAAAGATTTTTGGAAAAATGGGAAACTGCAGGCAGTCAAGGCACGTGGACTTGAAAGAACGAAATAAAACAAAATCTTAATTATAAACAGCAAAAACAAAATTGTTGGAAAAAGAAATAATTTGTTTAAAAATGATTTCTGTTGTGCGGTGTGCTGACGAAGGGACCTTTGTCTGGTAGCTCTTGGAGGCCTACAACGGCATTTTCGTTGTTTGTGTCTGACCCGTGTGTTTGAGAGGTTTACGTGTTTTCAACTAAAAAACTTATTTTAAACATCTATATGATTACCCAAAAAAAAAAGAAAGAAAAAAAAGTAAGTTTCAGATTCATCTTCCTTTAAAGCTTATTAAACTCAACTTTTTTTTAGATTTTAATTTAAGCTTAAAATTAATTATACATCTAAACATCAATTTAAGCTATCATAATTTTAATTTTAAACTATATTTTTAAAACTTTTTATTTTAAAATTAAAAGTTAAAACCATCCTAATTCGAACAACTGAGAAAATAAATCATTTTGACCATTATACCCTTTCTCCTTCCTAATTTCCTCTCAACTTCTGTCTTCTGCTTTCCACACGTATTTCCTCTGCCACGTAGGTTGTCTCAGCTTTCACACGTGGCTGTCGGTGATATTCATGTTTTTCTCATTTATTCTTTGAAAGGATGTTTTCTTAATTTCCTTCTTCATTTTAATTGAAATTTTGCAAGGTATTTCAGCATGTCAAAAAAAAAAAAAAAAAAAAGAGAACAACTATAAAAAACCAAAAAATAAAAAATAGGATGGTTATATAAGAAATAAAATATAGGTGCAGCTATAGTCGGCATAATAATCCCTTATCAAGAAGTGGAGAGTTCTAATTCCTCAATTTAAGTTAAAAAAAATAATAAAATAGGAAATTTCCTTCGTTTTGATTTGAAGTGAGGACAATAATTGTATCCAAAATTAAAAAAAATCCAGAAGTACATCTTTACAGCCCAAACTGGAAGGTATTAAAATATGAAATTTACGAAAAAAATGAAACAGGGAATTTCCCTTTTTTTTTTTTTTAATTTAAACTTTGAAAGGTGTAACGCATCAAAAACATCTTGCAGTAATTCCAACATACAAAATAAAAATTCCATATTACACACAACATTCTCGGATCAACTTTTGAATTGTTCTACCAAAAACTGTGAACAACCATGTTTTTTTCTTGTAATAATTGAGTCTACTTATATTTAGACTGTTAAAACCTAACCACCCATTTACCATTAAAGCTAACATGAAAGCAACAACTATTTTTAAAAAATATTGATAAATTAACCTATGAATCTCTAATCCACATTGTTAGAGTTCGTGCTTCTACAGTGTCCAACCTTTACTTTTTAATTTATTCTGTTCATTGAAATCTTCCTTCTTTTTCAACTTGATTATTTTTTTTTAGCATTGACGTGTATTCCCACCGTAAAACTACCCCTTCAAAACTGAAACACTTACCATAAAATAATGAGAGGGTACAATTTCAATGAGACTTGGATTTGACAGGGACTCGCACAGGCAAACGCGTCAGCCCTTTGTCCTCCGACGACGCATTCCCAAGGGGACCATAATAAGTGTTGAAAGTTTCAAATTTTTAAACTTTTTTTTTAATTTTTTTAGTAATAATTAAGAATAAATTACTCTTAGTATTAAACAAATCACCTTAGCCATTTATGTTGCCTACTATATTGAATTCCAGAACCAATTTCCATGAAAAAAAGGATATCCAAACACATAACGTCGGCAAAGAAAATATCAAAGGTTTGACCGCCGGCATTTCAAGAATTTTGCTCGATTGATCTTAACATAAAGTTACTTTAATTAAAAAAAAAAAGTAAAAGATGGTGAAAGAATTGGTAAATGGTCTTTTGCTCAAAAATTCAATGGAGTTACTTGGAGAATTTAACACACACATATATATATATATATATATACTCTATTTAAACATCTAAATGTGTAAGATTTTTTTTTCAATGATTAATGCTAGAAATATTGTTAATACATGCAAAATGTGCAAGAGATGTTCTTGAAAGATTTGTTCGCGCTTTGCACAAGATTTATATTTTTTTGAACTTGGTATAAGAAAATTCAAACCACGTTTTATGATAGAGTCATGTATAATATTTTTAGTGAAATAAATGATAAAGCCGATTGACATCCGTATTATGCACCTAATGGCTAATATAATAAACAAATTTGGAATACGTGTTGACATATGAATGTCTATCCATTAATATAGGAACAAACTACTCTTTTTTTTTTTTTTTTTTGAAAAGAAGAAAACAAACAACTTATTTTCAAAATTAAATAAATTATTTAGTAATAAATTAATATTAATTTACTTCAAATATTTTAAACACTTTTTAAAGTTTCAAAAAAAAAAAATACTATTTCCCTCTTTCTTTTTGACGTTGCTATCATAATTTGTCTCCTTTAAAAGAAAAAAAAAAAAGCATACGTAACAAAGTTTAGCGAACCTTCTTTCTAAATGGAAAAAAAAAAAAGAAAGTAAATTGTAGTGGTTTTAAACTTAGCTTGACTGGTAATTACATACACCTTAAATAATGTTTTAGCAAATAAATAAAAAAAATAAAATAAGATGCACCTGAAATAATGAAATTCAAGTCCGAATCATCCCCTTTAGTGAAAAAAAAAATAGCTTATGACATAATTATCCTGCATTAATTTTTTTCGAGAGACCTATTCTGTATTTAATTCATATTGGAAGATACGTTTAGAAATTAAAAGGCAAATGCATCGTTTCATCAGGGAAAATAGGGAGGAACTTTGATGTCAAGTATAAAAATGCTATGATGATATTTCGTATTTGGAAGATACTTTGTCAATTGTCATATCTGCGCATAGTTTATTCATCAAATAATGTTGATACCAATCCAACTTTTTTATATACATATTAATATTGGAAATATGTTTTATTTCGTTGGTAGAAAGGAACAAAAAAAGAGAGAGAGAGAGAACATATGATCGAAAAGGCAACTGAATTGAACAAAAAACAAACGATTGTTAAATGGTGTAAGACGTGGACGGCTAGAGTTGGATTTGTTGGAAAAAAAAGGATCTTGAGTGATTGAGAAATGAGTTTTGTACCCCTTCTACGTGTTTTACTTTGACATTCTAAGAGATAACAGACACATTCAATAAACTCAACCTTTGACAGACTGAGTTTCTTCTAGGCCCCATTTCTCAAATCATTGAACCAGCGATACTAATAAAAGAAAGAAGGAAAAAAAAAAAAGAAAAATCGTGTATAACATGGATGTGAAAAGAAGAAAAATCATGTACAAAACGGGTTATTGTTCTTGTAGATATAGGGGCGTGGGCCCCACTAATTGACCTCATGTGGACCTATTAGTAGGGCTCAATCCTTCGTATATGATTGGATATTAACCCCGTCAAATTAGGTCATTAAAAGAGCATTTGACAAATTGTTTGAAAATTTTGGTTTAAAAATTGAAATGTGTATGGGCTTTATATTGTAGCAACTTTTTGATTCTTCCACTGTAGCTGCCAAGAGCATTATAGTGTATTTTGAAATTTCAATTTTAACAAAAACTTATAGATGCTACGGTGTAAAGCTTTCACATGTTATAGTATCAAATAAAAGTATATTACAATGTAAAACTGTGACATGTTATAGTGTTTTTAATCAATGCTTCCAAACAACCTTATAATGGGTTTAAAAAGACTTGTCAAATCCTTACAAACACGTATGGGAACCACTTGTGGTACTTTGTTGGGCATCTGTGGGGTATTGGCCTCAGAAGTATTAATATAACTTGAGGAATTTGTAATGAGAGTACCTGTGCCTTTTCCAGAAAACAGATGAGAGAATTAAAGAACTGTGGGGAATGGTTTTATACCATGTACTGCTTCTCAGCTTAAAATCAATGTGTCTTGGTCTTCTTGTGATGGTCAATCTGTTATCCTCATAGGAAAAAAAATTGGGGTATTTTGTACATCAGTTTATTAGCAAATTATCAAGTTTAATTGGATAATTTTCCATCAAAAACTACATTTGCAAAGTAGAGTTGGGCATTTAACATAGAATGATGCTTGGCCTGCTTTTTTTTTTTCCCCTTTTTTTTCGGTGAAAAATAAGTGATCTCAATATAACGTACTTTCCCCCACTCCCTCCTCTATTATAGTTATCTCCATATAATAATGTCTCTGACACTGTCCATTTCATGTTTCTTCATTCTCTCTGCACATTTTTTTTGGCCTACTCATCAGTTTTTAATTCTCTCTCTCTCTCCTTATTTTCTTTTAATTTTCAATTTAACAAAGTCAAAGATTAACTTTTTTTTAAGCTCAAAAAGTTAAATTGCAAGTGAAAAAGAATGATTTCACCGAACGGAAAAGGGCAATTCCTGTACCAAACTTTAGAAAAAGGGTTGAAACCAACCATAAATAAAGAATTGAAAATTAGGTTGCACAGTTAAAAAAAAAAAAAAAAACGGAAGCAAGCAACGTGTGGGCAAAATCTACTCCGCTCAATTAACTCGCACCACTTCAACAACAGAAGTACATATATAATAATATAACGGTTTAAATAATAATATAGTTCATAGAAACTCGTTTTAAATATAATAGTTTACATATATAATAATATAATGGTTTACATATATAATAATATAATGGTTTTAGATAGAGATTAGTAAATAATAATATAATGGTTTAAAAAACATAGAAACTCGCTTAACATAATAAAATAGGTTTACAGTACAATAAAAAAAACTAGAGACATCTTTAACTCTTTTTCCTCTCCTCTGGTGATGGCCGACAACCTTTGTTGAACAAGAAAAATAATCTGATTGATTATTGATGATAATCTTAGAGAATACTCTCCAACAACGAACAGAAAGAGCTGGAGCGATCAGCCATATATTAATGTAGTTGTAACAGTAAGTTAGAATGAAAAATATATAGCATGTGAACAAAAAGTGTAAAAAATTTAGTTTGAACTACCATTTTATGGTTGTAACTATATGGATAAGAAATAATAACACTTGCAGATTATTGCTATTGATTTTAGCAAAACCACGTTTGGTTGAACTTTCCAGACCTCTGGTACGACAAAAATAAAAAACTCAATAGGATTAGCGGAAATTCAAAGCTCAATCGTCAACAACACTGCAATGATAATTCACGTAATATAGGCCACTGTTCGCTCTTGTCTAAGAGCTTAAGAAAAGCCCAGCAGCCCGTAATAGAAAAAGGCCTAGAATAGGCCTGCAGCCTAATAATTTGACGGGAGAAAGGAGGGAAATGGCAAGTTTAGAGTAGGATAAAAATTAATAGCATAATTTTAGAGAATAGAAATTAATAGCATAATTTATATCTGAAATTTATTAAGGAAATTAATAGCATAATTTAGATCTAAAATTTTGAAAATTCCTAAAATACCTTTGTCTTCCCCATCCAAGCCCCCAGTGTAGGAAGACTAACACTATTCACGCTACTTCGATTGTGGGCAACGACCTACACCGTATGACTATGACTCTGACAGCGGGCTATAACAAATAAAAAGTGAATCATTTGCTAGATAAGTGTTACATCTACAAATAAAAATCAATATGTTTGACTACAATTTACACACGAACAAGTAAATATCATATTTACACGATAAATGTTATGTTTACTAACATAATAGAATCTATTTTTTCAATTGTAAATGAGTTAATTATCATGTAAACGTTACATTTACCAATAATACCAATAATAGTCTCAAATTTCCATCACAATTGACGATCTTCTCCAGCCTACAACACATCTTCTTAGGTGACTATGGCGTCCACCTGGCCAAAAACACCCACACAGACGACCGGATCTCACAAGCACGATGCCTCTTGCCATGGAGTTTTCTTCTACAAGATTGTCAATTGTTGTCGGAGTCGATCCAGTCGCCACTCATCTGCCACTTGTCTTCAATGTTGGCATCGCTCTTTAGATTCAAGAACGTAGCTAGCCTGAGATGAGGCCATCGTCGGAGACAAGAATTTCGAGCACTAAAACTGAAGACACTCTAAATATGTATTAGAAATCTTTTCTCTAGACTTTTTTATTTTAATATGATTCTGAGTAATTTTGACAATAAAAACGTACACTATCGATGAGGCCTTATTGTAGAACAACCATATTTTTTCTTATTTTGTATTATCTAACTCTCAGATTTGACTTCCATATTCCTTTGTTTTTGTCTTCATTTATCTCTTTAACAAATATTACTTTAAATTAATCAAAATATCATATCAATTAAAATATTATGTCATATCACTTAATATGTCATATCGCCTAAACATTTTAAATGATACAAAAATACTATTATTAAAGGCACATGAAAAAAAAAATGAGAGGAACATGGAGACATATAGCATTAAGCTATTAACCTTCTCTTTTCTCTATTAACAAAAACTTTAAGTGGACTTGGTGATGACTTGATAGGCTTTTCTCTCTCTCTTTCTCGCGGCGCTGACACATATACATATTTGGTATAGAATGGATGGAAACGTGGGTGTACTATTTTGCTTATCCATAACTAATCCTTGGCAACATCACTGCCACCTAAGGATGAAAAAGTCGATGATATTGTTGATATTCCATGACAATATACATATAGTCTCGACATAAAAATGAAGGATGTTGTCCAGTCATTAAGAAAGGTCCAAACCAATGACTGGGCCTGGTAAGGTCTGAGACAGATCTTGGCCCACATAGCCTTGGTATTATCCTAGAAACACGTTTAACAAATAATGCTCCAGAAGGGTAAAATGGTCAAATAATGTCTACATTTGAATAAAAAGATCTCCAAGATGGCTATAAGTAGTCAAGATGGCTATATTAGTCAATCTTATCACAACCAACTGAATCTAGAATACTCAAAATGGATAAGTCTCATAAGAAATCACAATGATGTCATTTAGCTAATATAAAGAGAGATTATAATGTATTTGAGCTTTAATTGTACTCAAAGGGCAAGGCTTTGGCCAACCCATGAAAAATAGAAATAGAGGCTAGCTCTAGAGAGCAACCTAAGTCCAATTCTTAGCACAAATCCTTTGTTAATAGTTTTCTTATAATGAAATTTCCATACTCAAGGGAACCCATAGTGAACATAGCCTTCCATTGAGATGAACCATTATAAATTCTTTTATGTTCTTACTATTATCTTTCCTTTACTGCTTTATTTATTCCATTTATGAGTGATAATCTCGATGAGGAATTGAAAAATTCTTATTTAACGAGTTTCACCCATTAATAATTGGTGCTAGAAGGAGGACAGTAGAATTCTCCTACCTTTTTTCAAAAAAAAAAAAAATCTCTCTTTCACTTCAATGACGAGAGCACATAACGAAGTGACGAACCAAAATGAAGAGGGCATAAATAACTATCATAATTAGAATGAAGGTAACAACAATGCACCTCAAGTCCCAAGTTAGGACCCCCGACCTCCAGCTCCTCCTGCTCTTTAAAGAGATCTTATGCCACCACTAAAAGACGCCTCATAGGACCAGAATGCGACTATGCAAGCCTAGATCGATACCTTGACCAAGACTATATTTCCTATTTGTTGGTGGTCTCCTAAAGTCGGGGTGACTTTTTTTTTTTTATACGTTAATACATTATTACTAAGTTAATATTGTATTTTTCGGCTGCTAAGGGTTCAGCAAAGTCGCTAGTGAATTTTATATTTACATGTTAATATAGTATTACTAGAATAAACTGTATTTCTCAACCGCCAGTGATTCGACAAAGTCATTGGTAAATTTTTGTATTTACACGTTAATACAATATTTATAGGTTAATATTATATTTCCTGACCGTAGATGATTTGGCAAAGTCACCGATGAGTTTTTGTATTCATACGTGAATACAATACTAACTGGTTAGTATTGTATTTCTTATCCGTCGGTGTGTGAGATAAAGAGGAGAAAAGTGTGAAGGAATTTTAGGGTTTTTGTTCTTAGTTTCTCATGATATGCTATTTATTGTATATTTCGAAAGTACATAACATTATCTATTAAGTTCTAATCTAAATATGCTATTTTGCTTTTTCTCCCATTATAAAATTATCTGCTTCTTTATTCCCCATTGATTGTCTAATGTTAGAGGCCACTATGAATTCATTCCAAACACAATTATATGTACTTTGTCACCAACAATAATCTAACGTAGTACGGATACAATGATCTTGATATTGAGAAACAAAAAAAATAGATTGCATATTAACATAGCAATAAAGATAGATCTTAAATTTTGAAACAATTCTTGGCTCATTTTAGGGCAAGTTTGGCTTTGCTTCTACAGTTCTACGTATGTTGCTGGTCAAGTTATGGACTGATAATGGATTAGTAGCCCTGATACCAATTTGTGCATCAATGTCTCTGTCGTTCTCTTCCTTGCTCTATCTTTGATTTGTTAGAAAATGAGTACGCAGTAGAATTTTAAAAATTTTTAATTACAGTATTTTTCAAAACACAAGTTTAACATGCTATTTATATAAATTAATCATAAATCTTACTAACCTTTTGTATACAAAAGAGTTCCTACAGTCAATGAAGAGAAGAATGTTCCAGAAGGGTCTCAACCAACTGGCCTTCTTTGCTATTCTCTATCCACGATTGGAATGTATATGGGCACACGTCGTATAGCTCTTCCACCGGTGACTTTCTTTCCAACCAATTGAGAAGATCTAGAGCCAAGATTCGTGATTGTGAACAATAGCCTTGAGGGAGTTTCAGAGTTTCTCACACTAAGTACTCACTCTTAACTTTTCAACTGATCTTTATAATTAAGAAAACTCACCCCCTATTTATAGTGGTCGGACCCAAAGTTGGTTATTATCAGATAAGGCCTCAACTTTCAATAAAATTGCATCTAAAACACGTAATCAGATAATTATTAGATCGGCAAGCCAAACTAATGGATTGGTCTATTGAACTTACTCCATCGGTAGGCTGAACTAACGGATTGGCCCGTCGAACTTACGATAATCTAATCCCTGAGAATATTTTATTTCCCACTAGAGATTCTCAAATAAAGCCTCAGTTTTAATTCTAATAACCCAATAGAGAAGTTGTCTAATCAAAACAGCTATATTTGGATAATCTCTTAGAAAATAAAATATTTTCAATAATTCAACAAGTTTATCTTGAATTAATTTATAAAATTACTTTAACCGATAGATAGACATAAATTATCTGATCCTTTCGAATTTAAGCTAATCTAATAATTTAACATAAGTCACTAATTCATCGAACAAGCACACCGTATTATTACAGGATTTATTATGAGCTAGCAAAAGAGACCTGATGGACCTATGTACTTCAAGCTTCGATAATTATAAAATATAATATTCCAGATATATATTCTATAATTATCAACTCTAATGCTACTCCACTAAAAGCTTAGAGTTGCACTCTCAAACTATATAAAATTACAAAGCTCCAAATTAGCTAAGTATTTATGACATATCATGATGTGCGTATCCTTACAGGATATTCATAATTGGTTTAAGGATAAATTCTATCTTATCTTTTCGATTAATTTTATCTTACGTTCCGTTATTTCACCGTTGGAAAACTGACCATCCGAAGATAGTACACCATTCGGTTGCACCTATGTATCCAAATGGTTGAGCATTCCAATCTTTCAATTATAGGATAACACATATAAGAGAATATCATTGACTCCACTAATAGAGCCATAGATTCTATATCTATGAATAACAGGTATACACTATCAAGAATCATGTCTCTAATATACCGGTATACATACAATCATAGAGTCAGGATGTCATCCTTTGATACATCGAAAGACATGAGTCAAGTTAACAGACCCATTAGTCATTTCAGGATTAAGATACAACACATATGATTGTCTAAAGTGAATTGATTTGTACAGATGGAATTATTAATCCAAATCAATTCAACTTTATATCCCAATCCAATACATCGTCACCCATGATAATGTACCAATGTTTTTACTCGCGGAGTCCAACTCTGATGGTCAAGACAAGCCATCTCCCATTATAGATGTAGACAATATAACAATCTTAACATGAATAAAGTGCCTAA